>JBBPBX010044328.1:0-27505 GCA_038048925.1 Garcialebias charrua | reverse complement strand
AAGCAGAGAAGTTGGGGACCAGAACTCATAAAGGTGTAGTAAAGCAGGTACCATCATGTAGACAGGAGGATGGGAGGGAATGAGGGAGGAAGGAAACAAGGAGGGAAACTGGACTGGGCAGCAGTTCCCAGCTGGGGTTTAGACACACTATTGTTCAGCTGCTTGTTGCAGTGCCCAGGATAAGATAAGAAGGCATCCATTAATCACTATTAAAGTTTGTTTCAGGGTTTTTGTTTGTTTCAGCCAAAAGTGACCAAACATTTGAGGAACGTGCTATTTTCAGGATGACCTGCAGTGAACTAGAATGCTGTGTTTTCTCTGGTTCCTGTCACCTTGTGAGGTGTGGGCTTCCTGTCACGCTCACAGGGCGACTGCTGACGGAGAAGGCTGTCAGGAAACGTATGGCTGCGAGGTCAAATCTCCTGCGCCTTGTTCTGTTGGGTTACTGTGTTTATGCTTCCTCATGGAGCTCTTGATGAACTTGTTTTACTAGAATCAGGACTCGTGATTCAATTTAGTTTCTTTTTTTATTTAAACTACCCAAGGAACAAGCCGGATGACTTAATCAAATGCAAACTCAAAGCAAAGCTTGGTGTTTAGAAAACAAGCCAGTCAGATTTAATCAAAGTCAAGTCAAAGTCAACTTTATTGTCAGAACTGCAATATGTACAGGACATACACAGGATTGAAATTGCATTTCTCTCAGACCCACGGTGCAACAATAACCATTTAAACATTAAAACATTTAATAAACATAAGCATAAAATGATATAAAGTAAAATGAAGGTTCTAACATTAACATTTATAACAAAGCAGCATATATGAAGTTTATGTACACAGTATATGTATGAGGTATTTTATAATGGTGTAGAGGTAAAGTGACATAGGCAATTTGGCTAGTAAAATGAATATATATCAGCAGTAGTGTAGATATAAAAAGTAGTGTAAATGTAAATGTAAACAGTAGTAATAAATGTAAACAGTAAATGTAAACAGTAGTAATAAATGTAAACAGTAGTAATAAATGTAAACAGTAGTAATAAATGTAAACAGTAGTAATAATAAACAGTAGTAATAAATGTAAACAGTAGTAATAAATGTAAACAGTAGTAAATGTAAACAGTAGTAATAAATGTAAACAGTAGTAATAAATGTAAACAGTAAATGTAAACAGTAGTAATAAATGTAAACAGTAGTAATAAATGTAAACAGTAAATGTAAACAGTAGTAATAAATGTAAACAGTAGTAATAAATGTAAACAGTAGTAATAAATGTAAACAGTAGTAATAAATGTAAACAGTAGTAATAAATGTAAACAGTAAATGTAAACAGTAGTAATAAATGTAAACAGTAGTAATAAATGTAAACAGTAGTAATAAATGTAAACAGTGAATGTAAACAGTAGTATGACTATAGGCAGTAATGTAATACAAACATTAGTGCAAATATGAGAAGTAGTGCAAACTGAATGAGCACATGACCGAGAGTTTAGTGAATAACCCGTTTTGATGACACAGAGTCCAGTGTTAAAATCTTTGTGTTGTGTGGTAATGTGTGAAAGTTTTTTGTGTTAAGTCAGTACAAGAGGGAGGGGAGGCAGAGCAGGCAGAGAGTTTAGCATCCTGACTGCCCTTAATCCCTCATCTGACTGCTTAGTTGTTCAAAACAGTTTCATTTTAAGCTCTGTTTACACGAGGACGACCTCTGGAAACGTTAGTGGGGGGTTTCAGTGTTTATTGGGACGAATAGACACAAAAGTGCAGGTTTCATGGGCGTAGCCAGAATTTTATCGGGGGCGGTTCGTTTTAAATGAGAAGTTGACCAGACCAAACTAATGAAAAAAAATTAGTTTGAGAAGCAGAAGAAGAAAATATCTTATCTGCCCCTTCTCAAACTAATATTTTTCTTTCAAACACTCGATTCAAACAACTAATTTTACATTTGTCTTTTATTGGATAAAAAAAAGTAGTTAATATGCCTGTGGTTAACACATTCTTCTTTTTTTATCCAATAAAAGAGTGTTTGAAAAAAAAATAGTTTGAGAAGGGGCAGATAAGATTATTTTCTTCGTCTGATTCCTTTCATTTAATGCATTGTTTTATTTCTTGCTGTTTTGTAAATAGTTTTCTTGTGCTTTTTTAATCTGGAATGAATAAAAAAACTAAAAAAACTTGTACCATGCAGGACTTGAACCCATGAGCTTTGGGACTGAAGGCAAACGCTATTTCCATTGACCTATCCAGGCACATTAATTCAGTGTTGTCAACTTCTCCTTTAAAAGTGGGCGGTTCGTTCGAACCCCCAGAACCCCCCTTGCCTACGCCATTGAGGTTTACATGGAAACACTGAAGTTGCCAGATAGGAAATAATGAACTATTGCACAGTCTCTTTCAAATTATGCTGTTTTGACCCAAAGTGTCATCTGTGTTGGGTGTTGGGTGTGTGTTGTGTTTGGTGAACGTGTGCACATTAAAGGAGGGAGTAAAATAAAATGTAGTCATGTTTATCTGGCAACCCTGACTGGCTCGTGTGCATGCAGTGTCAGCATGATCTCAGTTATATCCTTCTTTCTTCTTCTTTTGGCTGCTCCCTTCTTCAGTGAACTAACTCGCACGAAGACTTGGTGATTGTTGTTACGCTGGATGTTCTTCCTGACACAACCACAGACCATCAAGCTACCACAGCCCTCTGTGTGGAGCAGAGAGCTGCTATGTAGGGCATCCGGGGGAGCAGATGGTGGGGGTTAAGGGCCTTGCTCAAGGGCCCAGAGTGGGGCAGATGAGGGAGGCAGGTGTGTGTTTCACCTTTTCCACTCCTGTTGTCAGTCCAGGGAATCGAACCGGCGACCTTCCTATCACAGGCCCACCTTCTCTAACCTCTTTGCCACCACTCCCTATCTCAGTTATATGCAAACTGGTGAGCACAACGGTCCTTTGGACCTAGGGTTTTGTTGGTTTTGTGCCTACATGCTGTAAAGGTAGCACAAAAATGACTGTGCTCTCTGCCATTTGTTGTAGATGTTGGAGCAGAAAAACATTTGACGGCAGACGCCTGTAGCGTGCATGTGCGACTCTACACCTGCAAAGCATTTCACAACTGTGCTGGGGGGTTCCCAACGAAAACCTCTACTCTGAGACCAGGATTCAGAAACTTTTGGTTTCAGAGAAAACAAGGGCTGTTGTTGTGAAATCAAACAGACGAGCCGCAGCACAAAAACTCCGGTTTCACAACAAAAAACAAAAAAAAAACACATGTTGTGTAAACAAACAGGATGTTAGTTCCTCGTGAAAATACAGCATTAACGACACAGTTAATTCAGTGTTGTGTAGCCGAACGTCGATTATTAAAATACATTTGAAAAAGAAGGTGCAAGCTGGAGACAGACTGCAAGATTATACAACCCTTGGCTTTAAAACTCCAACCAGTACCTTCAGAAAACACACCATTAGTTAAATAAGGTGAGACCAAATGTCTGAGGCAAGTCAGCCACATGCCATGTGGACAACACCATCCCCACTGTGAAGCATGGTGGCAGCAACACCATGCTGTGGAGTTTTTTTATTAGCAGGGACTTGTAAACTGGTCAGAGTTAGATGAAAGATGGATGGAGCAACATAACAGTACAACTCACAAGAGAAATCTGTTTGTCTTTAAAAGATGGAGGTTGGTACCGTCTGTCCAGCAGGACAAGCAAAAGTCCTTAAATAAATAGCACTTTGAGATTTTTATTAATGAAAAGTGCATTATAAATTGAATTGATTATTATTATTAAATGGCACTCAGTCCAGCTGAGCGTTATTGCTTTAATTCAGAGATTGGTAACTCAGCAGCAGTGATCCAGCCTGAAGGCGCTGCAGCAGTTTGGTCATGAAGTTGGACATGAACTCCAGAGCTTAGATCAGGGGGTCACCAACGTGGTGCCCGTGGGCACCCGGGTGCCCCCAAGGACCATTTGAGGTGCCCTCGGACCTGTTCTAAAAATAGCACAACTCACTACTAAGCTGCATTTAAATTTGAAATTTATTCAGTTGTTATACTTTTTTTGTATTTATATATATTTTAAAATGTCTATCTTAAAAATATGTTCTTAAAAATGTGTTTATTATACATTTTTTTTCAATTTGCGCTTTGTTATTTCTGAAGAGTTTATCAAACTGGTGCCCTTTGTATGACTCCGTACCCACGAAGTAGCTCTCAGTTTCAAAAAGGTTGGTGACCCCTGCACGGTGGACCGAGAACCTGGAGGCAGACCTGAAGAGACTTGCTACTGGAACTGAAAATGTAATAACTTTGGGGATGTGAATGCATATACTCACTTCATTAATCAGTTTTATATAAATTTTATTACCGTATTTTCCGGCATATAAGTCGCTCTGGAGTATAAGTTGCATCGGTCAAAAAACGCATCACGAGGAGGAAAAAACAAACAGTAAGTCGCTTTGACTTATAAGTCACATTTTTTATGTCACCACTGACCAGTCGCATTTATTATGCATTTATTTAATGGTCCAAATGGCTTCATTACACCTGGGCAGCGTGGCGCCATCCATCCATCCATCCATCCATCCATCCATCCATCACGGCCCAAGCCGCTAGCTGTCCAGCATTCTTCTGCTTGCACCAGATGAGTGAAGCGAACGTGCACGGGAGGACTCGCTGTTGCAGTTCTTAGACATTTAACAAGATTAACACTTAAAATGAATTATTTGTTTGCTTGATATTATAGTAAAGGTGTGTCTCAGTTGAACTTTTCCTTAATAAATGAACTTTAATGGTCAAAACAGCTTAATTTCACCTGGGCGGTATGGCGCCATCTATCCATCGCGGCCAGAGCCTCTAGCTCTCCATCATTCCTCCTCCTGCACCAGCTGAGTGAAGCGAGTGCACACGGGAGGACTCGCTGTTGCAGTTCTTAGACATTTAAAGTGTCCGTCAAAATTTGTGTTATGAATATGGAAACAAATGCATGTAAGTCGCAGGACTGACAAATAGATGCAAAAAAATGGTGACATATACGCCAGAAAATACAGTATACAGTATACTTTTTTTTTTTTTTCCATTTAACTTCATTAATCTCAAGTATCCCCTCCCTCTCGGTTTTCAAATCCCGGTTAAAAACTCACTACTACTCCATTGCTTTCAATGCCAGCTGATTTGTATTGGATCGTTTGATTTATGATCTGCAATGTTTTTATGTTTTTCGTGTTGTACTTCATTGTCTGTGTTGCCTGTTGCGTGTTTGTTTGTCCAGCACTTTGGTGTGGACTTGTTCCTGTTGAAAGTGCTTTATAAATAAAATGGTATGGTATGGTATGGTATTTTTGTAGAAACACTAAAGACTGAGTCAGATTCCAGGTTGTCAGGAAACAAAAAGAAAGAATGTCAAGAGGAGTTGAAAACTTTTATAACCCATTAACTTCTAAGATCTATTTGGTGCTATTTATTGTTGCTAAACGAGTCAAATTGTCCGTCGACAACTTCTGTAGACATACAACCTACGACTCAAAAACCTGTTTTTCCCAAAACACAACAATCACCACAGTTTGCGTCTCTGACCATTAGTCCTTCCTACGCAACGCTGCAGTTTCTAAGAAAGTGAGTCAAAAACAATACAATAAATTCATTAAACCACGTTTCGTGTGCCCATTTGTTACAGGAGAATGGGAAGAGCCGCTTGCAGCAGGCACAGGAGGAGGTGGAGGAGGTGACGGAGATCATGCTGGACAACATGAACAAAGCCGATGAGAGAAGTGGCAAATTGGAGGATTTGGAGGGAAGGGCTGAAGAGCTCATGGAAAAGGTAGCAGTCTGTTTGAGTGGGAAAAGATCATTATCCCCCTCTCACCTCTGGCTATGTTGTTTGTCAAAATGTCTGAGGGGTATTTTATAGTGAATTACTGGAGCACATTGCCCATGGGCAGCTCCTAAACTGTGGAACGAGCTTCCCTTGAACATCACCTCAGTTTGCTTAAACCAGTTCTACAGGCATCCAGTCCAACTTGTATTAAAATAGAACTTTTCAATGTACAATCACTATCCAACAATCTTTAAAACACTATCCACCTTTCTGATCTTAGTTGATATTATTTGATTTTATCACTTGTTTTATTTTGTTCTTTGATCTTTATTGCACTTTGAGATTTTTATTAATGAAAAGTGCGTTATAAATTGAATTCATCATCATCATCAGACAGGCCTCTTCCCTGTCTGTTTTTAAATCTCTTCTAAAAACCCATCTCTTCTCCCTGGCCTTTGACACCATCTGAGATGTTGACTTTTAATCATTTTAATCACTTGTGTTATCTAATTCTATGATTGTTCAACTTTATTATGTGACTTTTAATCATTTTAATCATTTTATTACCTGACTGTACAATTGTTTTGTTGTGTGTACAGCACTTTGGTCCTGTGGGTGTTTAAAGTGCTCTATAAATAATGTGCTGGTAGTGGGGTCTTTCATGATTTCTTCCATGTGTTTGAACAGGCAATGCATAGATTCTGCAATTTTGACCAATGAAGTGTTGAAATAATTCAGAAAACAGTTTTATCAAACAGTGAAGTGGTCAAATGCATTTTACTTGTCATGATGACAGGTGCGGCACTGCACCACGTCTTGGGACATCAAAGCTGTTATTTTTTCAAGTGTTTGGTAATTTATTGACGGTCCCTAAAAGAACCCTTGGGAACAGAACAGATGCATCAGAGCAGCTCCCTGAAATCACACTGCGTCTTTATCCAACCTCAAACCACCTCCACAGCGTTCGCTGAACTGATGCACGTATCTTCAGACATTCTTTTTCACTTTCTAACATTTTGCTTTAAATAAAACAGATTTGTAGAAAATCAGGTAGAGGTATGGTCAGGTTAGTAATTTAGCTTGGCGATTATTTAAACTTCATTATTTACGTGCCCCTTGTTTGAAACAAACTGTGTCAAATATTCGTGCTACTATACCTTAAGAGGATACACTTCAAATCCCAGTTTGGATAAACAGCTGTCCAACAATCCCGTCACGCTCGCCTCACTGGAAGTCGCCATCAACGCTTTGAGTCCGTACAGCTTTGAATTGTGGGATATGGAGTTCTTTGACGTGTCAAAGTTTAAAACCAGGATCCGTTTCTTGTTTTTTTGGGGGGTTTTTTTTGCTACAGTTTCTCCTGAAACAACAACTGTCTGACATTAAAGAAAACATAGGAAACGCTGTATATTGGGACACTGAAAGATTGTGAGTTCAAAACCGGAAATCACTCCATGAGCAACGATACCCAGAAGCCCCACTTCGGTTACGTCACACCCCGTGACGTCATCGCTTCACTGAGCAGTCCGAGGGGCGCCTAGACTTTTTTTTTAAACTACAAAATAGAAAAACTTCCTGCAAACGTATCCAACTTCCATTAACAATTTTATACTGGACATTGGTTAATAGACATGTCTTATTGCTTCAAGCGTAAATTATTATTTCTGAGAGGTGGATTATGGTATGGTGAATTTCTTTCTGAACATAACATCCCTGTAACCCCTAAAGACTTTACTGTTTTGATGCCAGCAGGTTTAAAATTCCTCATATCCACTGCTGGTGGAGCAAGTCCAATATCCTCTGTTTCCAGAGTTATTTATTGCAACGCAGACCCTTTCCTTAGTATTAAAACTGGAAATAAGCATATTCGATAAATAATCCAAAGGAATACTGTTAGTTATCTTTTTTTGGAACAGTCTATGGTATTGATTGGGAACAGACGTGGTTGTTGCCAATATTTTAGTCTCAAATAAGGTCCGGGAGGTGTCTCTTAAAATGTTACACAGATATTATCCTGTAAATTCAGTACTGGCTAAAGATATTCCAAACATCGATCCTCTTTGTTCCTTTCGTCAGGGCCGGCCCAAGGCATAAGCTAAGCAGCTGCTTAGGGCCCCGGGGCCACTAGGGGGCCCCCTAAGTGGAATTTAAATTTTTTTGGTAATGATTTCAATATGATTCTATTTAATATTGTAAGTTCAGCTTTTGCGATTTATTGCATACATTTACATAGTTTTAAGAACTAATTATTCAGCTTTAAATTTCTTTTTTTAACCATTTTATGTGGTTTCAAGTAATTGTTAATTTACATTATTTAAAGTAGCACAACAATTTCCTGCGGGATCAATAAAGTTCTATCTTATCTTAAGGATTTCCTTGATATTTGTTATTTTGATTTATTTAGTCTGTTTTTGCACAATTTAATGTATTTTTACGCATCTAGGTTATTTTATTTTGTTTGTTGTTCATCTTGCACTAAAAATTACTTTTGAACATTACTGTTGCAGTTTTTTTAAAACCAAAGGTAATAAACCAGACAACACTTTTGCTGTAAAATACATTGCACACTGGTGATTTTTTCCCCTTTTGTTACTTTTAGTACCACAAGATCACATGTGTCAAACTCAAGACCCATGAGCCAAATCCGGCCCGTCATAACCATTTCTGTGACTCCACAAAGACAGAACTTCAAGATAACAGTGTGCTTCAGTATTACGTTATTAGTCAAATCAAATCAGTTTTTGTGATTATAATGCCAAATTATTCAAACATGAAATATTTAATTTTTAGAAGTAGTCATTGAATGCAGAGACAGTTATATTTTACCAGTTTGTTAATCCAAAGTAGGTCGTTTTATCAATACATTCTGCCATGTCCCGCCTTTTGAGGACATTCATGATCTTGATGTGGTCCACAATGAAAATGAGTTTGACGCCCCTGCACTGGATGATACATAGGATCATGTAAACAGGGCTGTCAGAGTTGCAATGAGTTTATGTTAGGTGGGTGAATGATCTGATCATCTGACAGTTTATTGCAGTAATCTACATTATTAACAGAAATAGAGGGCCCCAAACAAATTTTGCATAGGGCCCCATAGAGGCTTGGGCCGGCCCTGCCTTTTGTCATCTTGAAGATGAAACACTGACCCACCTTTTCTGGGACTTCACTTTTAGTCAAACATTTTGGTGTGACCGTAACATCTTCTTGAACAGAAAACGTGATGTACATGTTACACTGAATGTTAAACATGTTTTATTTTGTGTTTCTAACATTAGAGCGTCTGGGATAAAATATGTCATTAACTTTCTTCTGTTGGCTACATTCCACATACAGGTTTTGTTTCAGGTCTCTCTTGTAAATGAGTTCCCGAGGCTCAACGGGATTAGCTGTATAAATAAAGGTTACTGTATAAATAAAGCAAATATGCTAAACACATGCCCAACCTCACAGTTTTAAAAGCCATTTTTGAGCTGTTTTTGGTCCTTTAAAGCTTTGCACCAACTCCAAAGCTGTGAAACTTAAAGTCTTATGTGATGACTTTGATTTGTAACCTTTTATTTTGTCTCGTGAGTTCTTTGTACAGTATTTGTTACTCCCTCACCTCCAGCATATTATTACGGATGTTTGTGGTTATACAGTATATTGTTTATTTGCAAATAAAGTTTGTTTAAAAAAAAAAAAGCTTAACACTTCCAGTTCACAAGTCACGCAGCAGGCACAGAAAAACCATAGAGCTGCACAGAGGAAATGGACTGAACTTCATAAACACTGTTCTACAAAGTGTTTGACGTTAATCCCTGTCGTTCACACACACTGATGTATTTGGAAAACAAACAGGCACCAAAGACAACATTGTAATGGTTAACGTGGTTATTAAAAATGTTTAGTTTTTAACATGTTTAGTTTAAAGGTAAGCTCTAAAGAACGTCACGATAAAGTGAATAAAATAAATAGAATTGAAATGAATAAAAAGGTGGTAAAGAGCCAGGCGAAAGAGTTGCAGGTGCTATTGAGAGACGTGTAAAATCATCTGGTCTCTCTGTGCATAAGCAGGCATATAAAGAACATCAGAAGGCGTACGCCTATTCTCTTAAAGAAGCACGCTCCAAATATTATTCTAACATCATCAACACCTGCCCTGGAAACTCTAAACAGCTCTTCTCCACAATAACTCGTCTGCTTAATCCCATTAAACAAACTCTTGAGGACTCTGCTCAAAAATGCGAGCTGTTTCTTTCATCTTTTAAAACCAAAATTGACACTATCAGATCTCAGCTCCACAACCTCCCTGTTCTCAGTGTGCCATCTACCCGTCTGCATTCTGGGACCCTTAACAGCTTTGACGAAGTTGTTCAGAGTGAGGTGGAGGCCATCATCAAGAAAATGAAGCCTTCATCCTGCGCCCTGGATCCTTTCCCCTCGTCTCTCATAAAATCCAATCACTCTGCAATAGGCCCACTTATCACTCAAATAATAAATCAGTCTCTTCAATCTGGTCATGTTCCACTGCCTCTAAAAACTGCCATCATTAGGCCTCTTCTGAAAAAATCTAATTTGGATCCCGACATTTTTTCTAATTACCGCCCAATTTCACACCTCCCTTTTCTGTCTAAAGTGCTGGAAAAAGCAGTTGCTGCTCAGCTGCAGGATCACTTACAACAACACTCCCTGTATGAGAAGTTCCAGTCTGGATTCAGGGCAGCTCACAGTACTGAGACTGCACTGCTGAGAGTTACTAATGATGTCCTCTTGGCTGCTGACACTGGCTCTCCCTCCATCCTTGTCCTCCTTGACCTCACTGCAGCCTTCGACACTGTGGACCATAGTATCCTCCTCCACCGTCTTCATGTGGAGGTCGGTCTCTGTGACACCGTCCTGGACTGGTTTAAATCTTTCCTCTCCAATAGGCTGGAATGTGTTAGTCTTGGCAACGCCACGTCCCAGACAGTCTCTGTCTCCTGTGGTGTCCCTCAGGGGTCGGTTCTGGGGCCCCTGTTGTTTTCCCTTTACATGCTGCCTTTAGGTCAAATTATTAATCAGTTCAACATTTCTTTTCACTGTTATGCCGACGATACACAGCTTTACATCAGGACTGGAGCATCCTCATCTTCCACCTTGTCATCTCCATCTTCACTCACTGCCCTCTCTGCCTGCCTGGAGGCAATTAGGGCATGGATGAATCAGAACTTTCTTCAATTAAACTGCTCCAAGACCGAGGCCATACTGATTGGCACCCCTCACCAGGTACAGACATCTACTATAACAACACTTTCCTTTTCTGGACAAGACATCCCCCTCTCCACCTCTGTTACTAATCTTGGAATAAAAATGGACTCCAATCTTACATTTGAAAATCACATTAAGCTTCTGTTTAAAACTTGCTTCTTCCATCTTCGAAACATCTCTAGACTTCGCCCATCCCTAACTTTTTCCGATGCTGAGAAGCTCGTCCATGCTTTTGTCTCCTCCAGGCTCGACTACTGCAACTCCCTGTTTATTGGAATCCCTGGCAAAAACCTTCAGAAACTTCAATATATTCAAAACAGTGCAGCAAGGATCTTGTTGCGAGTTCGTAAATTTGAACATATTACGCCCATTCTCTCCATAACCTTCATTGGCTTCCTGTCGCCTACAGAATTCAGTACAAAACTGCTCTCATTACACATCAATGCTTACATGGAGCTTCACCAGATTATCTGAAGGATATTCTTATTCCACACTCATCCACCCGGTCGCTGCGGTCACAGAACAGTAATCTCCTTCACATTCCGAGAACCAAATTAAGGACCATGGGAGACCGGGCTTTCAGTGTGGCTGCCCCCCGCCTGTGGAACTCTCTTCCTGACTGTCTGAGGGTCCCACAGTCTGTGGTTGACTTTAAGAGCGGCTTGAAGACCTTTCTTTTCAACCGAGCATACTCTGCCTCCTCATGATTCTACTTTTGATCTTAGTTGATACTGTTATTGATTTTACTTGTTTTATTACTTGTTTTATTGACATTTAATTTCTGTTGCACCTTGTAGCACTTTGAGATTTTCATTAATGAAAAGTGCGTTATAAATTGAATTCATTATTATTATTATTATTAGGTGTTTGACCCCGAGGTCAGATGCTACAGCAGCTGGCTCAGACGCTTTAATTTAGATGACTAACACTAACAGTTGTTTTTGCAGCACAACATGAGTGTTTGTTTGAAAGCAGCAACGTGTTGCTGTCATGTTGCTCTCCTCTCTCCACACTTCCTGTGTGTGTTGTTGTGTGAAACATGTTCACACAACAACTGTTGCTGTTTCACTTTCTGCCTTCACAGCTGCTCTGGAGCTCATTTCCAGCTCAGTGCTGCCACCTGTTGGATCTACTCACAAACTACACGCAGGAACTGAATGGAGGGGAAGTCTGGGATTGTCATCATTGCATGACATACAATGATGAAACTAGTTCTCTTCTGGACAGAAGTCGAAACGTTTTCTGCAACAAATAAAGTCCAGTTGATCCTGTATTGAACGCCTTTTTTATTAGTTCTCTGCATTTAATCCATCACACCTGGGATACACCCAGGTGGAGCAGTGAGCAGCTATGTAAGCACCCGGGGAGCAAGAAGGGATTGAGTGTACTGCTCAGAGACACCATGACATGTGGGAATGACTGGGGATCGAGCCTCAGGCCGCTGTTCCCTCTTGCAGCCCGCTCTACCTCAGAGAAGTGTGTGTGGCTGAGAGCAACAAGGTGCAGAGCTGAAATCATGACGTGTGCTCTTTTACAGTGTTTAGTTTAGAAACATTGTCTAGAATAAGCAAGAAAGTTCATACTCAGTAATCCAGGTATATGACTTTCATTATAATTGCTCTGTATGTTTTCTGTTTAAAATGTAAGTGCACAAGCTGTGTTTTTGGTTTTGTTATGTAGGAATTTTTTATTTTTTATTTTTGAGACATTTATTTTGTACAGTTACAGCTGTTTGTTAAAAAGGGTGCCTGTGTGACAATTGGGAGTTCAGTGCTCTGAAATACATTTTTGTTATAATTTATGGCAATAAAAATATATCAATACTGTATACAGTATATAGCATAAATTGTCATTCATTTTAAAATATCAGTACTGTATTAATTTTGGTCCATAACACCCCGCCCTACATGAAAGACTCATTAATTAACCAATTAATGAAATCACTACTCCCACAGGAATTACATTTCATGGGGTCTGACCATTTGAAAACTGTACAAGTAATTTAATTGGTTGGATCTCTCCACTTATTGCACAACCACAAAACCAGTATTTTAGAACCAACATCTATAGTCCAAATTATGATCTAAATTAGTTTACATTTAAAGTATTCTTAAGAAACTAAGAGCAAATCACAGTTTTGAAACTTGTTTAAAAAAAACACATAGAATATTTTTAAAAAATCTAAACCAATTTTAATTACCGGTAGGTACTTAAATATGAGTTGCGTCTCAGGGCCTGTAATATTTAATTTAATATTTACAGTAAGAAAGTTTTCACTCCTGTGTGGACTCTCTTGGCTGTTTAAATGTGTATTTTGACTAAATCTTTGTTCACAAAGTTCACAAGGAAACATTGTCTCCTGTGTGGATGCTCGTGTGTGTTTAAATGTGTTTTTTTCTTTTTTTTTACTAAACAGTTGGTAGTTGGTAGTGGTACTATACTGGAATGATGTCTAATTTGTCTATTTGCATTTCTTTCGTTTTCTGGTCCATCTAGCATCTAGTCTCTTTCTTCTCCTCCTCCCAGCTTAGTTTTAAAATATCTGGTGTTTTTTTCATTCATTCAACCTTTATTTATACAGGCTAGCCTCGTTGAGTCACGGGGACTCATTTACAAGAGGGACCTGTCTCACTCACACCAAACAACCATCCACTCTCACACTCACACCTAGGGTCAATTTAGAGTCACCAATCAGCCTAACAAGCATGTTTTTTGGTCTGTGGGAGGAAACCGGAGTACCCGGAGGAAACCCACGCATGCACGGGGAGAACATGCAAACTCCACCCAGAAAGGCCCCGGACCGGGATTTGAACCGGCAACCTTCTCGCTGAGAGGCAGCAGCTCTACCAGTTGTGCCACCGTGCTGGTGTTGGGTGTTCCAGGTTATTTCCTGTAAGATTGGTCCAGTAGTTTATTGCTAGTTGGTCTTGTCTTATTGATAACATTTCTCCCATTTCTACTCCAAGTGCAGCTGCCGAGGTGGTTTTGAATGTTCCTGTACATATTGATATTGTATTTTGTCATTTTTCCAAATGTGTTTTTGCTGCCGATCCATAAAGTTACACAACCAAAGTCCATATTTGATCTGATAAGTCCTGTATACATTCTCTTTAATGCTGTCCTGTCTGCACCCCATTCATTCCCAGCTAAACATTTCATAATGTTTGACTCTTTTTTACATTTATGAATAATATTTTGTATATGCACATTCCATATGATTTTCACATCAAACCATATACCCAGATATTTTATACACTTCACTTGTTTTAGTTCTTGATTATATAATTTCAATTTAATCTCAACAGTCTCAATGAAATAGAAGATACGACCCTATTGAATTGTTTACAGGGGAGCTCAGACTCTGAAAGTACTCTTTAGTTAGACACCTGAAACTGACTCATTTGTTTGAAAGAGTATGAGTTATATTTAATTATTCATTTGTTTATTTATTGATTTTTTTTATTCATGCATAAATTTATGATTTCATTTTATGCTTATGTTCATTAAATGTTTAGTGTTTTAGTGTTGGTGTAAATTTTCATACTTTTATACTACTATGCAAAAACCCAGGACAGTGTTACACTTTTACTATTTTATGCTTATGTTTATTAAATGTTTCAGTGTTTTAGTGTTTAAATGGTTACTGTTGCACCGAGGGACTGAGAGAAACGCAATTTCAATCCTGTGTATGTCCTGTACATATTGCAGTTCTGACAATAAAGTTGACTTTGACTTGACTTTGATATGGATGGAAAAAAAAAATTCAAGCACCAGTTCACATTTCTAACCAGCAGGTGGCGGTACGTCATCAAAACAGAGTCAGCCAACAGCCAAATTAAACCGAGGAAGAAGAAATACGGTTTGAAACAGGCTTGATGTATTTGTTCATCGATTTGTGGTAAACTTTCCTTTAAAATCAGAGGTGAGATTATATTCCTGTATCTTTGAGCTATGAATCTGCTTTTTGAATTGTTTTGTTATCGTTTTTGTTGCCATACTATGTGGACAAAAGTCCCATCCAACCACTGCAGTAGAATACAGTAGTCCATTTATTTAGTAACCTTTATTTAACCATATAGTATTGGGTTCCAGTATAAAGTGAAATAATCAAATATTTTGAATATATATTGTCTTGCTCTGTTTATTTATGTGGGTCAGATAAGAAGAATAAATGTCAATGTTTCTTCATCTATCCAGAGGCAAAGTAAATATATGTCTTTTCCTCTTTGCAGTCTGTCTTTAACCTTTTGTTTAACTCTTCTGTCCCAGTACCTGCTGTCAAAGTGAAAATATAATGTGATATATCCATGTACTTTGTGGGTGACCATCTTTTCTAATCTCAGACATGAACTGGGACAATCAGCTCAGCTCCATTCTGTCAGTAGCAGATAACAGTGTTGCAAAAATTAGGGTAAGTTGAAATGTGTTTCTAATGTATTCAGCATGTAAAGGAATGCTTGAAACGCAATATTTAAAGTGTATACTGTACATATTTATCCAAACTGCATGAAAACATGCTTTTATTCATCTCGGGGGTTGAGATATTTTAATTTCTAACTTGTCATTATTGGGACAACCTGCAGACAGCAGCCATGCTTCATCAGGTGTTTGTATCTCACCAACCCTGGCTTAGTTACCGGTAGTTTACATCAAGTACCGGTAAGAATTTTTTTGGGAAACTATATATTTAAGCTTTGTGTGTGTGTGTCAGCAGGAGAGACTAACATCTCCTGGGAAAATCTCCAAAGAAGGAAAAGGTGTGCGACTCATTTTTAGATTAAAAAGTGAACTTTCCCCCCAGTTGTTTAACTTCCTCTTATTTACGGTAGACTTCAATCAAAGATGAATCTCACTGGCAAGAATATAATTTTGAAGATATCTGATGTGGTTTAGCTCTTGCTTGTCGTCTTCAGATTTGTTTCCAGTGACCGGGAGCAGTCTGGATTCAGATTTAGACCCAGTTGCTCTTTCTACTCGAGCCCACCCTTTGCTTACTTCCACAAATCTCAGTTCTGGTGTAAAGTGGACCGACCTGGCTGCCATGCAGTCACAACTCCAGATACAGAGCCAGGTATGTGTTGATTCTGCACTGAGAGCTGACTGCCTGTATATCTATATAGTTAACACACAGTTACATTTCATTAACAATGAAATTCTAAATGTTTTTTTTTTCAAGATGATTGAGTCGCTGAAGGGGCAACTCCATAATCTGGAACGGGAGAAACAGTTTCAAAAACTTCAAATTCAGAATCTACAAGGTACCTTACTGCTGTTACATAAACTACGGTACCTATACTCTCATGAACACAGTCTGCTCCTCTCAGAAACAACTACAAGCAGAACGCCCATGTCCTCCGTTGCTGAAGGATTTGAATTGTGAATGTTTGTAGTTTTTGAGACGAGTGTTTTTCTGGACTGGAATTGAACAGAGAATGTAATTAAATGGTGAATCCAAAAAGTTAAAGAACACGGTGGTTGTGAGAGTTAGCAACAATAATGTCAGAGAAATATTTTTGCTCTGGCTGTTTTCACAGCTCATTGATAGCGATGCCAACTCTCAGCGTATCAAAAGAGACTTGGAGTTTGTCCTTTCTCCATTCGCGTTCATTTCTCCTGCATTCCTGTCTAATGGCACGGGTATGGTCGCTCAACCACGGACCAGATCTAGGCTTTTATCGCCTGGTTTTAATTGGGGCCACATCATTCAAAACCATGTTGCACAAAGAATAAAAATGTAAGGAAAGCTCCTCAGTCCCGAGAGACACAGAGAGCTGAGACAGTGGAGAAATGGGCAGTAGAGGACGAGTTAAAAACACGGCAGCGTCGAGCAGGAGCACAGCAGGTTTAGAAACAGGAATAAAATCAAACTAGATGAATTAGATGTTGTCCACACAGTTGATGCATCTGCTGAACACTTTTACTTCTTTCACATGGATTTTGACCCAAGTGTCATCCACATATCTGAACCAGTGACCCGGTGTTGTTCCTTTGAAAGAGTCCAGGGCTCTTTTCCATTTCCTCCATGTAGAGATGGACTACAGTTGGTGACACTGAAGATCGGACCACACGTCTGTCTGTTAAAACTCTCACTGACCTTAAAATGAGTTGTGGAAAGACAGGAGTCAGAGTCAGAGTCAGAGAGAATTTATTGTCATTTGCACCGCATGTAGTACATGTGTTGAAAACGAGATTATGTACACAGGGTCCCAGTTACATCCAACAACAAATGCAAGAGAAATACAATAATAACATCTAGGATTAACTAAGAGAGACATCACATCAGCTAGTAATACACTAAGCCCTAATGTAGTAGAAAAACATCATTATAAACAGCAGCACGAACATGAGCAGATGGTCACAGATGAACGCAGCAACAAGAAACAGATCAGTACAGTATCAGTATGATGTGACCTTTTGCAGTGTTTATTCTTATTATTTATTTATTCATGAGTCTGACAGCCTCAGGGTAGAAGCTGTTTCTCAGTCTAGTGGTTCTACATTTGATGCTCCTCAACCTCCGTCCCGAGGGGAGTGGTGCAAAGAGTGAGTGTGCTGGGTGAGTGAGGTCTTTCATGATGCAGGTGGCTCTTTTTCTGCATCTGGAGGTGTAAATGTCTGTGATGGTGGGGAGACTGACTCCCACAGACTTCTGTGCAGCCTTCACCACTCTCTGCAGAGCTTTTCTCTCTGCAACTGTGCAGCCTCCATGCCACACATTGATACTGGAGCACAGGACGCTCTCCACTGCACACCTGTAGAACGAGGTGAGGACTGGGCTTCTCAGACCGGCTCGTCTCAGCCGTCTGAGGAAGTAGAGTCTCTGATGACCTTTCTTGATCAGGCTGGTGGTGTTATTGCTCCAGCTGAGGTTATCATTCAAGTGTACACCCAGGTATTTGTAGCTGGAGACCACCTCCACCGCAGATCCACCTATATACAGTGGGGTGTGGGTGTGTTTGTTCCTTCTGAAGTCCACAATCATCTCCTTCGTCTTCTTCACATTCATGTGAAGGTTGTTCTCTTTGCACCAGCTCTCCAGATGTTCCACCTCCTGTCTGTAGCTGGATTCATCATTATCTGTGATGCATCCCACCACAGCTGTATCATCTGCAAACTTAACAATATGACAGCCTGGATGTGTGGCTATACAATCATATGTGAGCAGAGTGAACAGAAGAGGGCTCAGCACACATCCCTGAGGAGAGCCAGTGCTGAGGGTGATGGTGGAGGAGGAGAAGTTGTGGATCTTCACGGACTGTGGTCTGTCTGTTAAGAAGTCTAAGACCCAGTTACAAATAGAGGGGCTTAGTCCAAGTGTGGATAGTTTGTCTATCAGAGTTTGGGGGATCATGGTGTTGAAGGCAGATGTGAAGTCCACAAAGAGCAGACGCACGTATGAGTCCTTCTGATCCAGGTGGGTGAGAGCAGTGTGGACCACGGAGGAGATGGCGTCCTCTGTTGATCGGTTCTCACGATATGCGTATTGATGAGGGTCCTGTGAGTCCCACAGGGTACAGATCTGGTTCTGGGAGAAATTGGGCCTTTTGCTATTTTGTTGTAAATGTTTCCTGGCAGTTTCTACTGCCTCTGTAGGTATACAAGTGAAACCTTAATGTTTTTTGTGCAAGGTATCCAAGGGGGTAGAATAACACTGTGTATGTGTACGGTACACACTTGTGTTAGTTCAATCATCATCTTGATGTGCCACACTGTGAGGTGAATGAATTATCTCGACAAAGGAGAAGTGCTCACTAACAGATTTACACAAACGTGAACAATAGTTGAGAGAAAAAGGCCTTTTGTGTGTTACTTTTGTGCACATAGAAAAACTCTTAGATCTTTGAGTTCAGCTTGTGAAAAATGGGAGTGTGAACAAATGTGTTGCGTTTAGCAACTCCTTTCAGTGTAGGAAATTATACTTTCTCGTTTTTCTATTGTTTATAAGTATTGTTTTCTGAAATGACTGGGGTGTCCACAGCCATCATTGGCCACTCCCTGAAAAACACTCATCTTGAAGTCGTCAAACATTCACTGTTCAAGTCTTACAGTGGCGAGCGACATCAGTGTACCACTTGTTAATCTCAAAAAATGGTTTGTGGGAAACATTCGTGGTTCATCCAGAGGACCTGACTTAACTTTGTTAGCTTTGTCTCTCTGGATTGTTGAGCATGCATCAGAATATTCATAGATGATGATCTGGTCTTACATCAACAAAACTAGATGCTTTGATTTATCACCAGTGTGACGACAGTGGCATGTGTTGTACCAAAACTTTAGATCATTTTATATAAGCTCTGAAAGATGAGTGCCAGACGTGTGTGTGTGTGTTACTACAGTGTATTTACACATAGTTTAGTTACAGTGAGTACAGAAGGTTACAGTGTTGTAAGATTTCCTCAGATGTTTGCACAGGAACTAGTGGAGGATGAATATTACAGTCTTGTCTCTTGTTAAGCAGAGATCCAGTCACAAAAAGCTCTCACGAAATTCACCAGTCAGTTGCAGTTTCTTTTTCTTTTTTCATAAAACAGCATTTACACAAATGCATATACATTTTTGTTGCATGTGACTAAAGAGAATTTGAGCTGTTAATGTTTATGTCCCAGTTTGCACATAGCCAGTTGTATAATATGTTACAGAGCATTACACAACTAAGTTCTGTTTATTTGCATTAAGGCAGGAAGTGATGTCATTTTGGTGACTAGTGACTCGGGTTGAGGCGTATTGTTTTTACCATAAATAAGCTGAGGCATCGAGCTGTTGACTTCTGATCAGACCATCCAAATTCCCCGTCCATGTCTTTTTTTTTAGCAGCCAACTTGCTTTTACTGATAAAATTTGTAAAAGTGTGATGATTGCACCAAAATGTTCACTGTAGCTTACCGTAAAGTCGTGATGTTTGCAGTTCACTTCAGCTCGTCTCTGGAAAGACGGAAATCAGCAGCTGCTGAATATTTAGCAGTAAAAAGAAGCAGGTTTACAGCCAAACATGGCTTCCATTTCATCTGGTGAATCAACTCGAGTTTATTTATTTATTAACACTTTTATTCACATAAATTAAACCTATTTTTAGTTTTTATCTATTGCTTGTGCTTTGTGTGTACATCATTTGAAAAATTATTAAAACTAAAAGTAAATTTAGTATAAAATGCTACATCTACTCTGGTAGGTCAAGCTTCCTCTCATGTTTGGCTCTACTTTGACTTTCAGCAGCAAATTTCTCACAAGTAAATAATACATTTTTCGACTACATGGCTGGTTACAGAGAAAAAAACTTCACAGCTCTTAATTTCTTCTCTTCTAGAGGAGGTTCACCGTCTCCATGAGGGGCTGATGGAAAGACAAACGGAGGAAATGAGAATACGATGCATCACGCAGGCCACGTCCATGGACAAACTGGAAGACAGGTTTGTTGTTTCCAGAGCTGCTCACTGAGCTGATAATGGGTTGAGCTCAAAAAATGTTTACGACTTTTAATAAAAAGAAGAACACGCTCCTTCATCGTTGTGTCACAACCTTTCTCTTTTCTGTGTTTTCTCAGTTTTAGCTCGAAGCTTCACAGAGAGGAACTGAACGACCTGCGGAGAGAGGTGGAGCAGCTGAAAACACTGCTCAGTGAGTTCCAGACATGCTCACGGCTCTCGTGCTGGGCTGATCAGATACAAGCAGGAACAACCACAGTCACACCTCTTTGTGTTTTCTATCCTGAAAGGAAGACAGGAGGCAGACCTGCACCTCCAGCAGAAAGAGGCAAGGGAGACCAGAAGACTGTATGAACGCAGCTGCAAAGTACACACACACGCACACACACATTGTGTCACGTTTGTTTGCGTGTGCCTTTGCTGTTGCGTTGTTTCACATCCTCGCCGGTTGTTTTGTGTACTTTGCTCAGACACTGGAGGAGCTGACACAGTGCTGCAGAACACACAGTGACGATTTGGTCAAAACTCTCTCCCAGTATTCCCACACTCAGCAAGAGCTCCGTCACATCAGGTGCGTGTGAACATGTGTGTGCGTGCAGACCTTCTGTCAAGGGTTTAGTAACAGGAAAAATATAAACAAACAAACAAAAAAAAAGATTGTTTTTAGGTTTTAAAATGTGATAAAATGCAACCTGATATATAAAAAAATACACATGAAACACTATAATCAGATTTATATGTAAGGTAAGTTTTAGAAAGATGGTGTTTTATTTTTGTGCCAAAAAGTTTGTATCTTTCCTCTCAACTTTGGATTAAATTTTACAACAGAACCGAGATGTCAGAACTAAAGGATGAAGTGAGACGTCTCTCCTCCAGAGGACAGGAACCAACGTCTTTGTTGGCTCAAGCGTCAGGTGAGCTCCTCTGTTTCTCTGACTGTTGTCAACAGAACAGTAAACTTGTAACTATGTTTTCTGTTCTCTCCTAGCGGCCCCGCCTCTACCAGTTCCTCGTGGCCACAGCAGGCGGTTCAGAGCCGACGAGACAGATTCTGACTCGGAGGACTTCAGCCTGACCTTGAGCCTCGCTGAGATCAGCTCAGATGATCTGTCGTGGCTGGAGGACAAAGAACCAGGTGTGAATTTATAGTTTCTGAGTGAGAATTATCTAAGCAGATTTACACAGCCAGTACAGAGTGTTTTCACTTTATTATCCTCACAAGATGCCTGTTCATGGACACAAAGTAACTAAATGTTACAATGAGGCCACAAGCAGCAGAACATTACGTAGAGGAGCAGATGGTCACAGTCTGATGACAATTTTAGCAGGCTGTGCCGTGTAGTTCCTCTACCAGTTAGGGTCTGCAACGTCATTCTTCTGGTAAATGACTGATGGTCAGTCTGTGATCCTGGTACTCCTTGACCTTACCACTGTGGACCACAGTATCCTTTTATCCCAGCTAGAACACTGGGTTGGGATTACTGGTGCAGCGTAAGAATGGTTCCGTTCATACCTGAGTTACAGGAGTTTCTGTGTTAATGTTGCCAACACTCTATCTACTTCAGTGCCTCTTTCCTGCGGGGTCCCACAAGGCTCCATTCTTGGACCCCTTCTGTTTTCATTGTATCTGCTCCCCTCAGGGTCCATCCTGAGGAAACATGGTCTTTCCTTTAATTGTTATGCTGATGGTTCTCAGATTTATCTGCCGTTTGGGCCAAGATGGTCTAGTGGCAGGGCTTCCGACTTGGGACCCGAAGGACGCGGGTTCGCGCCCCGGCCACTACACACCTTGGGGTGTCTATGAGTGCACACCTATTTCTCCAGCTCCCCGGGCGCTTCCTATGGCTGCTCACTGCACCACCTGGTGGTGGTTGGGTTAAATGCAGAGACGAATTTCGTCTGTGTATGGGAAACATACACAGATGACAAGGACATTATTATTATTATTATTAAAACCTAACCGTTCCTGCTCCATTCGCCCTTTGCTAAAATGTCTTGATGACATCAAGACTTGGATGGCTGCAAACTTCTTGAGTTTTAATGATCAGAAGACTGAGGTCATTGTGTTTAACCCTAGCTCTGTCACTGATCCTACAAACCTGGACTCCCCTCAGCCATATCTAAAACAGTCTGTTACCAAGGTTCCCTCTAAGCTGCACGCATGCGCAATTGCGCACTGCTTGCACTTTCTCAGCGCACAATAAAATCTTTGCAGCGCATCCAAAGTAAACTGAATACTTGACTGAATGTGACGGTATGTCCTATAGTATTTGAACGCACCACACAAGAGTCGGGATCTGATTGGGTCTGGTCAGCCCGCCGGTCCGCCTCAACTTAAAATGATTGATGGACAGCGATTACATCCAATCACATTGAAGCTCACGTTGTTTTGACCAATTACTAACAGGAAGGCGGGTCTTAGAAACGCAAGCAAGTGTGTATGTGGCTTAGAGGTGTCGTTTCTTCGCCCGAGCCCGACCCTACCCGAGCCCTACCCGACTTCGGGTAGGGCTCGGGCCATATTTTTGCGTTTGATTGGCGGGCCGGGTCGGGCTCGGGCTTTGATGTGGTTTTTTTTAATCATACAGCACAAACAAAACTAAATAAAAATGCACACAATATAAAATTGTTTTAATCTGCTTGTAAAGAATATAAGGCAGTAAGTTTACTGATGAGGAAATAATTAATAGAGTGAATTTAGATGGTGAAAACCGCAGCGCAGCCACTAAATTGCGCAACTCAGCCAGAGAGCAGGCGCGCCTGGACAGCGTCTCCCCCGACATGCTGGACTTTTTAGTGACATTTCTCGAACCATTTTACCGTGCACAGAGAGAACTGGAGGGTGACAAATATCCCACCATCAACCTGGTTTGTCTCTGGAATGAGAAACTGAAGCAACACTGCCAGTCCTCACACACAGACTCTCCGCAGCAGGCGTTTCTGCGCCGCACATGCAGAAGTGCTGGAGCGCAAAATTATTATCCACGACTTGCACAGAGTTGCATTATTTCTGTGGCCTAACTTTAACAAGCTCAAAATGATGTCACCAGCTGACGTGCGTCAGGTGCACGCTCACGTCCGCACACTGCTCTCATCTGCGGCGGAACAAGTTGCCGCATTCCTGACATTCCTGAAGCTTCAACATCAAAAGTCACCGCGAGCAGCGCGCTCACACCTCCTCCATCAAAACACAGAAGAACAACATCAAGTTCTTTTGCTGAGTGGGAGAACGCAGTAAAAGCTTAATAAATAAACGTAGTGTTTTTTTTTTTTTTTTTTTTTGTTTTTTTTTAATCGGGTAGGGTCGGGTCGGGCGGTGATTTCTAGGAAATCAGCGGGCTCCCTCGGGCTTGGGTAATTAAACTAAGGGCTCGGGTAGGGTAGGGCCGTGGATTTCCGGCCCGATGACAGCTCTAATGTGGCTTCACAGTCAAATCAATGCAGAAGATGGAGTTTGTCACACCGGGGCAAAATATAGTTTTACTGTAGAAACAAGTGGCGCTCTGCCTCAATTTCTCCTCATACTCAAGTGTCCGGCGCCTCCTCTGACTGACGATGTGTCCTCCTTTTGGAGTGAATCATAGCGCAGGAGGTGCGTGGGTCAAATGATTTCAGCAGGAAAGACTCATCATTTCAGCGACTCAATTTAAATTAGTGTTAAAACTACAGATTTTAAATCTCGTTGTTAGGTCAAGTAAACTCAGAGTTATGATCAACAAATCCACACCACGTCTTTTATCTGAATAAAGCATCTCAAGCGCGTTACAGCGAAAAGCTGCAGCCCCCACCCACACACACACACACACACACACACACCGCTGAACACATAAACAACGTCCCCCCTCCTTTCTGAAGGAGGCTCCAAGTTATTTGTCAAGAACCAAATACAGTAATCTGCAGGAAAAATAAGAAAAAGATGCAGAAGTTGAACAGAGGTCAGTGCACGATAAAGTCACGTGATAAAGTCAGTGAGAGCGAGGGGTGAGTCAGAGGGTGATTAAGAGGAAGATCATTAGAAGAGGAAGAGCAGACCGAGGCCAGGTCTGCAGAGGAGCAGGTCCAGTACCATGGGAAATCCGATTACACGCGAACGCACCATCTGTGACGTAGTGTGCAGAGTGTGAGGCAGAGCTCTGGGCTTGTCACAGTGCGCGGATATGAGCAGCTCCACATGAAGGTAAGTCTGATACAGCATCAGACCTAAATTAGATCCTGTTGTTTCTTGTTCCATCACCCAAACTATTTTCTGCTTCCCAAAATGAAGACAAATAGCTCAAATCTTCACATAGATTGATAAATTCGTCGGGTTTTAAATTGTCCGCTATTAAAGAGACCAGAGCCCTCTGCCTCTCACTACGTCACAGATGGTGCGTTCGTGTGTAATCGGATTTCCCATGATTAAACACGGCTTGAAGTTCAAAATCACTTTTAAAGCAAAATTAAAGTGATTTATCATTTTGTTTGCAAAAACGAACATATTTAAATGATAAAATATATATATTTTGAGCAATTTTATGAATAGTAAAAAAATCATGTCAGTGGACCTTTAAGTTTAATAAGCAGATAAACTCTGTTCTTCAAAAAAGCTTCTTTCAGATAAGGCAGATAGCTAAGCTCAAGTCCGTGCTATCCAGATCCGACCTTGAAAAATTAGTCCATGCATTTATTTCAACCCGGCTGGACTACTGTAACTCGCTTGATGCTGGGGTCACTCAGGTCTCCCTCTCACGTCTCCAGCTTGTCCAAAATGCTGCAGCTTGGCTATTAACAGGAACTCGCAGGTTTGAACACATTACTCAGGTTCTGTCCTCCCTTCACTGGCTTCCTGTGCATGTCAGAATGGATTTTAAAATTCTTCTGCTGACATTTAAGTGTGCTAATGGCCTTGCACCCTCATACCTATCCAACCTTCTTCACCCTTGTGTTCCTTCTCGAGCCTTGAGATCATCAGACCAGCTGCTTTTGGTGGTACTAAAACCATCTGAAGCTCAGAGATTGAGCGTTTTCAATCGTGGGCTCTAAACTCTGGAACAATCTGACAGGCCACCTCAGTCTCTACTTTTTAAAATCTCTCCTCAAAACACATCTGTACTCATTGACATTTAACACATTGTGATCTCATTTAGTATTTCATTGTTTCTAATTATATTTCGTGTTTTTATGCTTTTATTCCTGATGCTGTAATATCTTATTAATAATTGATGCTGCGATCTGTTTTGTTAAGCACTTTGATAACAGTTACTGTTTTAAATGTGCTATATAAATACATTGGACTTGATTTGACTTGACTACCACACACCTGGCTCTACCTTCACTCAGATCTTCTGACTCGCTCAAGAGAGGTTTCATCTTTTAACTCTTAGAGGAAAAAAATAAAGTCAAAACAATTTAAATTAAATATCTCAACAAAGAAGGTCATGCAGTCAGAGAAAGTATGAGATGAAGAAAAAAAAAAAGCAAGAAAAACATCTGAAATGGAAAATAAAGCGAGGAGTAAACTGCTTGTCCATCATCACAGCAGCAGGTTGGTAGTCCTGCTGTGTTCCTGCTTTTAAAAGTTTATTTTTTCTCCAGCTGCTGAGGCCAGTCATCTATTGTACAATGTATAGCCACGTGTGTGAGCTGGTGCACTGCTCACCTTTAAGAATTACTGTAAATAAAACATTAATATTCCTGGAGAAGATGAGTCTCTGGGCTTAATGTTTTGCAGAGTGATTAGGTTCACTGAAATCCAGATCATTTTGATTACTGCGTTCACACACAAGCACTCTTTGATAATAATTCACATCTCTCGAGGGAGAACACCTGAATGTCTCCAAACTAATTGCACATGACGGCACAACAAACATTTGTCTAGTTTCACAATTGAACAGTTTGTGTTTTTTCATCTCTGCCAGCTCAACAACTACGAACACACCTCAGCGTTCAGTCCAAGCGGAGTGAGTTTGCTGGTCCGGGCTCCGATGTAGAAGATCACGTCTACAGCGATGATGATGATGATCTTCTAGACGACGTTGATAACCCAGAGTCAGGACCTGACCTAAGTCTTAGTGACTTTTGACCTTTGAAGGTGCAGGGGTGAGAACGTTGGTAGCAGTTATCCTCATCAAAACATAATAAAATAAAAATAATTAATATAACAAACTTGGCACAGAAGACAGTATGTAGATGTATGCAAGTTAATACTGTTTAATTTGCTTTGATATATAGCTTGTAGTATTGGAAGTTTTTTTTTTTATCTTAAAAAGATTTTGAAGTGTTACCATTTTATACATTTAGTGTATGTACATATGTGTTTTATTTGCCTTGGAATCACTGTTCCATCAAATTAATATTCATGTTTACTTGAAACAGCATTCTTTACAAGTTTTCTTTAATCAGTATACAGTATTTTAAATCGACCTCATTTCCTTAAATGAACTGTTAAAATTTAATAGTTTACATTTGATACTATGTATTTCTATCTTAAGTGATTCTTGACCTGCTATTGTGTATCTGTGCCTCCTTCCTGTTCCTACCAAATCCAGCCGGTCGAAGCAGATAGTTGCTTGTCCTGAGCCTGGTTCTGCTTCCTCATGAGGGAGTCTTTCCTTTCCACTGTCGCCTTCGTGCTTGCTCAAGATGAGAGTTCTGTAATGGAGTTAAACTCAAAACAGTCTGCTCCTCGGATAAATAATGTTAACTCATTTTATATACTGTATGAATGTTTCTGTTCAGCGCCCTGAGATGACTTCTGTTGTGACTTGGCACTAAATCAATAAACTGAACTGAATTGACATGTCGAGGCTTGCATTGTTGTTTCATATTTTGATGGAAAATTAAAGAAAAATGTGGGTAGAGAAAGCACAGAACAGGTATGGAGTAATAATTCTACACAACACATCCCAGTCTCACATCTGCTGAAGATTCAGATAGGTCACCTTTAACTATTTCTCTGTATTTTGCTCTATCTTGTCCTAAACTCTGAGAGTCCATGGCAACGAAAAGCATCCCCACAGCATGATGTTGCCTCACCATGCTTCACTACTACTGTATGTCGTTTTATTGTGCTTCATG
>JBBPBX010044327.1:0-18322 GCA_038048925.1 Garcialebias charrua | reverse complement strand
TATATATATATATATATTGGGGGGGATTGTATTGGTCACTTTTATCTGAAGGCGGGATTGTACAGGTGATCCCCGACTTACGAACGAGTCTAATTCTGAAACATATTGTAAAAGAAGGAAAAAACAATGTGTTCTTTCCACCAAAAAATAAATATAAAATAACAATGAAATATGCAGGTCTAGGTAAATTGTTTTGATTGTGGAAAAATGAAATATCCTACTTCTAATAAATAAAGTTAAAATATGTTTTACTCCTTCTATTTGTTATAGTATTCACACATTTGCAAAGGAAATGACAGGAAAAACTGCGAAAACTAGCCATTTTTGTTATAGGAACAAATAAAATTCAGTGTAAATTTATTTTTGATCAAAGCTTGTAAGTACCACAAATGTGGCTTCAGAGCCACAGGCTGACCCCTGTTGTATAAAAAATGCCAATAGGTAAAGATATTTTTTCAGAAATTTACACAAACCCCTCAGCTGCATAATACATTTTCATGATAAAATTCATAAAAACATGTTAAAAAACAACATACCAAAACACTTTGTCCTGTTTTAAGTCAAAAAACAAGTCAAAATTGCTCAAATTAAGCAAGAATAATATTCTTGAACAATTGTAACTTATCAAGATGGTAGTTTTTACAGTGTGCCTCTTCCATAAAATACAACAGCCACACTTCACCCACTGTAGAAAATTAAAAAAAATCTTAGCAGAAGATATTTCATCATCGGAACTCAAGTGACAGATTATCTCTTCACCATCTGAATCGCACGGGTTCACTTTATCCAAAACTAACTGTAAAGTTTGCTCTGCATTATAAAATTTGGGAATTTCTGCTGCTTTTGTGATCCTGCTCTCCTGCTCTTACCGTATTCTCCGGTGTATAATACGCACTTTTATTGCTCATTTGAATATCCTGCGTATTATACACCGAAGCGTATTATCTATGGATTTTTTCCCATATTTTTAGACCCATTTTTAGCTCTGATTCGCCGTTTTTCATTTTGGCCAAAAATGGTGCAGTACCAGTTTTGGCCGCTATGGGCGCTAATGCGCCCTGTAGTCTGTTTATTCAAACTCTTTAAATTCATGCTGAATAGCAAATGTTATTCCAAAATGTTATTCATGAAGGATTTCTCTTCTCAAACCTGCAGTGAAGATTCAGTGACACTGTTTATCTCATTTTAGTTTGAGCTCAGGACAATCTCCTCAGAAGAGACTTTTGTTTTTGTCCTAATTAATAATCAGATGAATAATATCTGTTTTTGCTATTATCATTAACATAGGTCCCATATGTGACGCTTTAATGACGTTGTTTTAACCAAACCAACAGGTTAACAGTGTTGTGTGTAGTGTTAAGATCAGTTTTTATCATAAAATGCTGACATCTGAAACTAACACTTTATCTTTCTGACAATTTGTAATGTTTGATTCAAATTAAAAGTAATAAAAGTATTACTGTCCCTTCAGGAATAACTCCCAAAAAGTTCATTACTGAGAGCGATCAGAGAAGTGTTTCTGAGGTCACGGTTGTATCACTAGTTTCAATGGGTTTGGCGCCATCTAGTGGCCATAAAAAAGACTGTCACGGCAGCGCGTATTATACACCGAAGCGTATTATCTAAGGGTTTTTCTGATTTATTTCCAAAAATATGACAAAGCGTATTATACACCGGAGCGTATTATACACCGACGAATACGGTATTTATCCTGCTTCTTCAACTGAGGTGAATGAAGTCAGTTTGAGAGGCTCTCAACAAAAGATGGTCTCAAACAATGGACATACCCCCCCCCACCTACAGAGCAATAAGTCTCTGGTGAAAGCAACTCTCTCTCTGTTGGAATGTGGAGGTAATTTGTGGGGGGTGTATGTAAATGAAGAATGTTCTCTGTGTGAGGGGGATCCTTTGTTTTGACCCACTGGAGAAGATATGCTGGGAGAAGATTCTCAGGAGGGGATGTTTACCCACAAACAAAGATGTCTACCCCCAGGCTCAAGACACCTAATGGAAGAATTGTCATTTTGACAAACTCATGGCAGTTCTTGTGGTTTTTTTTTCCCTGGGATTGCTAGTGCTAAGGCATTCTTTGGGGTGGGGGTTGCTGCTGTGAGTGAGTGGGGTGTCAGGGTCACTG
This sequence comes from Garcialebias charrua, assembly GCA_038048925.1. Classification (NCBI taxonomy): domain Eukaryota; kingdom Metazoa; phylum Chordata; class Actinopteri; order Cyprinodontiformes; family Rivulidae; genus Garcialebias; species Garcialebias charrua. The sequence goes on along the minus strand of JBBPBX010044327.1, from coordinate 16,185 downwards.
ATCCAACTGGTGTGTCCAAATCCCTGCCATAAATTTGAGCTTATTTCCAATATGTGTTAGACTCTCCTAGGGCTGCCTCTTGTCTTCGTTCCTGTTTGTGGTGTTCATGAACATGATCTCAAGGAACAAATGTGGACAGAAGTGTGTTAAGTCTGAGATCCTCAGGATCTTGTCTTTTCTTGCAAATAGTTTGGTTATGTTGCTATCCTTGTGTCATGGCCTTTTATTGTGTGCCATGACAGTTTGCAACTGAGCGTGAAGCAGATAGGATCAGAGCTATGTCCCCTCTTGTACTCTCGCTTTATGCATGATTGTACTGTCAAGCACAGCTCAAATGTCATTCTCAAGTATGCTAATGACACCACCATCTTGGGCCTCATCACCAACAATGACAAGAGTGCCTACAGAGATGAGGTTAAATCACTGACCAGTTGGTGTCAGGAAAATAGCCTCTCTCTAAATGTCAGCAAAATGAAGGAGATGATAGTGGACTTCATGAAACAGCATCGAGGTCACTCGACCATCCACATAAACATTTGGCAGCACGACGGTTCAGTGGTTAGCACTGTTGCCTCACAGCAAGAAGGTCCTGGGTTCAATCAGCAGTTGGACCTGGGGTCTTTCTGTGTGGAGTTTTCATGTTTTTCTCGTGCTTGCATGAGTTTTCTCCGGGTACTCCAGTTTCCTCCCACAGACAAAAAACATACATGTTAGGCCTTCAGGCCCAGGCCTCCCTTGCAAAAGAGATTTGTGATCTCAGTTGGATTTGCCTGGTTAAATAAAGGTTAATAAATAATAATTAAATTAAATAAACAACACTGAGGGGGAGCAGGTCTGCAGCTTCAAGTTCCTCTGCATTCACACATTACTGAGGATTTGTCCTAGACTTTACATACAGACAATGTGGTCAAGAAAGCCTGACAAACTCTACATCCTAAGCATATTAAAGAAGTTTGGTACGAACACCAGCATCCTCACAAACTTTTGTAGGTGCATCATCGAGAGCCTGCGGACAGGTTTCATCACAGGGTGGTATGAGAACTGCACCAGTCAGAGCCAGAAAGCACTACAGATGGTGGTACAAACAGCAGAGAACGTCACTGGTAGCAGTTCCCACACCAACCAGGGCATCTACCACAGCCGATGTCTGTATGCATCACACAACATCATTAAGGACCACACCCACCCAGCAGAAGGACTCTTCTATCTACTACCCTCAGGCAGACGATACAGGAGTCTGCCATCACTTACGAAGACTCAAAGACAGTTATTTTCCGTAAGCTGTCAGCTTACTGAGCAATTGGCAAGAACATTGCACTAAGCCACATATGTGACACCTAATATGTTTATTGGTGCTGCACTATGTAGCTGTATCATCAGGGGAGTGGTGGCACAGAGGTTAGAGAAGATGGGCCTGTGATTGGGAAGTCACAGGTTCAACTCACGGTACCGTCAACATCAAAATGTAGGTAGGTTGGAGCTGGAGCTCCATCCTCCATCATGTGCACCTTCTACAGGGGCGCCATAGAAAGTGTCCTGATCAGCTGCATCACGGTGTGGTATGGTGCATGTACTGCATCCTGCCGAAAGAGCCTCCAGCATATAGTGAGAGCAGCTGAGAAGATCGTCGGCACCTCCTTGCCCTCACTACAGGACTTACACAGCAACCGCCTCACTCGGAAAGCCCTCTGCATGGCAGGTGATCCCACACACCCACTACACAGCTGCTTCAGCCTGTTGCCATCGGGGAGGAGACTGAGGAGTCTCCAGGCTCGAACCAGCAGACTGAGAGACAGCTCTGTTCATCAGGCAGTCAGGATGCTTAACACTCTGCCAGCTCTGCCCTCCCTCCCACTTGTACTGCCTTAATCACAAAAAACTTTCACACATTACCACACAACACAAAGTTTTTAACACTGGACTCTGTGTCATCAATACGGGTCATTCACTCAACTCACGGTCATGTGCTCATTCAGTTTGCACTACTTCTCATATTTGCACTAATGTTTGTATTACATTACTGCCTATAGTCATACTACTGTTTACATTTACTGTTGACATTTATTACTACTGTTTACATTTATTACTACTGTTTACATTTATTACTACTGTTTACATCTAGACTTTTTATATCTACACTACTGCTGATATACAGTATATATTCTTTTTACTAGCCTTATTGCATAATGCCACTTTGTTTCTATACCAATATCAACTACCTCATACATATACTGTGTACATTAACCCCATATGCTGCTTTGTCACTCTTTACAAATGTCAAATGCCAGAACCTTCATTTATTTTATAGATATACTTTTTATACTTTATACTTCGGGACAGTATTACACTCTATTTCATTTTTGCTGTTGGTGAAACTTTTTATACTTTTATACTACTATGGAAAACTACTATGAAAAAACTCAGGACAGTATTACACTCTATTTCATTTTATGATTATGTTTATTAAATGTTGGTGTTTTGGTGTTGGTGAAACTTTTTATACTTTTTTTTTACTACTATGCAAAAAACTCAGGACAGTACTAAAATTTTATTATTTCATTTTATGCTTGTTTATTAATTGTTTAGTGTTTAAATGGTTACTGTTGCACCGAGGGACTGAGAGAGAAACGCAATTTCAATCCTGTGTATGTCCTGTACATATTGCAGTTCTGACAATAAAGTTGACTTTGACTTTGAAAAGGTAAAACACCCACACCTGCCTCCACCTTATTTGCCGCACTCTGGGCCCCTGAGAAAGGTCCTTAACCCCCTCCATAAATATTACATTTCTTTTTCACTTTTTGGTACTTTATTTTGTACCCTTATTGCATGCTTTATTTTTTATTTTATTTTTATTTTTTAGCAAGTCAATTTGGTTCTTCTCATCCTAAACATTTCATTGCATTGATGACCCCGTTTTAACCTGCATATGAAAAACAAACAACATTACATAATATAAGAGACTGTTTCTCCAATATAAATGTGAAGTTCTAAATCTCACAATAGTAGAACTGGAAATGGTGTGCCTCTACATCAAGTGAATAATCTGAATGTCTTGTTTTGGAGCGCTAGTAGGGTGGGGCGTGAGACAGATTAAGACTTGACTCCAGTCTGTCATGATGGAGAAGGAGCTGAGCCAAAAGACATAGCTCCCATCTATTTCTACCCTCATATGGTCATGATGAACCATGATTAAAAATACAACAGGAAAAAAAAAACTCCTGGATACAAATGGTTGAAATGACCCTCCCTATTAGAGCGACCAGGCTCAGCCTTTGAGAAGGAAAGGTGGTCTGTCATCCAGGGGGACCATGGAGTAGAGCTATGTTGCTCTCCATTAAAATGAGTCAGCTAATTTGATTCAGACATGTGAATACTTCTGTCTTGAAGTTTTCAAGTCCATCTTGGTGGGATACCTGGGTAGACCCAGAACTAGCTAGATGGATTATATATTCCCTCTGCCCTAGGCATGTCTTGGGATTCCCTAGGAGGAGATGAATGTTTCTGGTTGGTGGAATGTGCGGGTTCCCATCCTGGTCCTATTGCTTCCGTAACCCAATCGTGAACAAGTGGACGGAAATAGATCAGTAATGTTGAGCAACATTGTGTTAATTTAAAACAAGAATGTCAATATACAAAAAAATGTAAAATAAATAAATAAAAACATTGGATTTTCCACAGTGTATAAAAAGCTAATTAGCAGCCAGCTGCAACTGAATTATTGCACTTAATTAACTACCGGTAATCATCAGCGGCTGTGGGTTCTTCTGTAAAATCAGAGCCCTTGTTAGTTTGCTCCTCTGAAGCCTTTAAGAATTTTATCACAATGCCAAGAAGAAAATGCATGATTAATGATATCAGAATAACAGATGTTGTTGCTCATCAACATAGGAAGACTTATAATATCATTTCCAAACTATCTGGAGTCCATCAGTCTACAGAAAAAAAAAAGATTCTTGACAAGCAGAAAACACTGAAGATGGACAAAAACTAAACGTTTTCTCCCTAAAGACAATAAGGTAGCATCTTTTAAAGTTAAACCTAAAAGAAAAACTGTTTTTGAATAAATTAACTTTGGACAGACAGATCAAACCAGAGAAGACAAAGTGCAGGGAAACCCAAGGACCTTGCTCAAATGGTTCATATCAATGAAGGAGGGTTGGTTCGGACATGTTCTGTAACCTCAGTATCTCATCACATTAAAGTCATAGATTTACTGTAATTATAAACTCTTAAATATATTGTTGAAAAGTCAACATCTAAATTGAATTTTTTTCATTTATTGTTTTACTAAAAAAAAAAAACACTCTTGTCACGTGGCTTTCCAGGACATCTGAGGAGTCACTGATCCAGAGCTCCAGAGTACCATGTTGGCATGAGTCTATTTGCACTCAGGCAGCACTGTGAAAAGGCATTTACCATACAGTAGATACCGGTAGATGAACCTTGTAGAGCTATCACTGTTGCACTGGTCATAATCCTATAGGTGTATACACAAAATGTGGAGACAGATCCACTTTGTTGTTTAACAAGTCAAAGAACAATGACTGAAACCATATTAAAATTAGAAAATATTGTACATGTCAGCTTTTAATGGACAAATGAGTTTGTAGAAACAAAGTCTGTGTGAGAAGCTGTGAGAGGGAATGTGTGACAAAAAAGGACAAAAAGCTTAATCATCCATTAAAAAGAACATCTTGGCAACTCACATCCAGTGTAGAGGGAACAGGTAATTTGACAGCTAAAATTACCCCTATTTTCTGCAAGCTTTTAGCAGTCCATTACATAATTACTCACATTAGGTTATGGTAAGTGGAGCTTAGAGCAATTCATGATAATATTACAAGGAGTACTATGTTTTTATCAAAAGTACAATCAGGTCAGGATACAATCGGCAGATCGTACAGTGATGGGAAACTAGGACAGAATTGATCTGAACGTTTAGTAGATGCACTGATAGTGAAACAGGTTTATGTGGTGGGGTGAACCAAAGGACCAAGAAAATACTGCAAAACATCAATCAATGTGGCAAAAATAAGGTAACAGTTAGGATTCAGTTTTATTTCGTGTTTACCCTTTAATTCAGTCCCCTTGTTTTTGCAGGTGAGTTGAGTAGGTCTCACCCAGGTGGGATCTATCAGCGCTGATTATTACCAGGGTTTAGGCGGAGCAGATCCAACACTTGGAAGTGATCCATTTGCTCACAATCAGTGAAGACTTCAGTTTTTGTTGTCAAACCTTTTGAGAGTGTTTGAAAACTAGGTTGATGGAACCAAATAAACTTTCATGTGCTGTTTCTTTAGGGTCCTGCTGCCCATGACGAGTTGTTTTGTGGCCTGTTAGTAACATGTTCTGTTCGACATCATCTCCATTGGAACCTCTGCCTCTGCTAAAGATTCAAAGTTGGAAAATCGGTTCTGTTTTCAGATTGTGGCTACCCACTCGCTCACTCCAGTCACGCTTGCTCTTTGTCACTCACCTGTTTTGGAACCCCCTGCCACCTCCAAGCCTGAAACAAGGACAAGAATCCGTGAGACTCACTCTGCTCCAGTTCTATTTACTTGGCTCAGTCTTATCTCTTCCCCTCTTTACAGAAACTTCCCAGTCCAGTTCCCCCTCCCCTGTAAACAAACCTATTCTTTAAGTTCTTGGCTGACTGGTTATCTGAGTCCTGTGAGGGTGTTAACACACCAATATGACAGTAACGGTAAATTAAAACTATTTGTAGCAGATACAATTAGGATTTTTGTGTTTTCATGATAAGCTGCAATAAACAAGTTAGAGGGAAACTGAAATTTTTATTTAGGTATTTAAAGAAATCAAACTTAGGGTCACACCTAAAATATTTTGTATGCAGAAACATATTTTCTCACCAATGGTTGTACAGCAATAAGACTGTTTTGTAATATAAAGATAAAAACATAGCAGCCTACAAAGTAAAAATGTCTTCTGCCACCTCAATATAATCTGCATGTTGCGATGAGGAACAGTAATCTGATGTTGGAAGGCCTTTGTGGAATCAACTTTGAGTAATTGTAGCAGTTATGGAATAGTAAAACATGGTGGAAGTAAATGATTTGGAAAGTGGTGGTTGAATGATGTGAAGGCTTGACAGAAACATTACACAACCAGCAGGGAAAAACCGTCTATTCAGAAATAATAAAACAAACTGAATCTCCATGTGTTGCTCCTAACATTATCACAGCAGCTGGCTGCTACTGGAAGCAATAACTTGTGAAACTGTTTTATGATCAGTTTATTGGATTTTGTCATGTGGTGACCACTTGGCCAGATCAAGTACATTTAAACTATTGGAGTTGCTGAAAATGATGCTGTAATTAATTGCCACCACAAATTCTTCTGACAATAAGTGATGAGTTGCCAACGTTCTCATGTGGCAAGTCTATGAAAAGCTAACAGCAATATTGTCCTGATAATAGCATGATAAGTGGAAATGTTATGAACTCATGTGGATGGGATTTGCCTGGTTAAATAAAGGTTGATAAATAAATGTTTGTTTAGAACTACTTAGCCATCCCACACTGGCATGAAGATATTCTTTCTGTGTCTATAGACGATCCATTTTCAAACCAGATCTGAAGCAACATAACAGTTATGGGAAAGTATGCAATAAAAAGAAGTTTTGTTGTCAGGATTACTTGCAAACTTTTGAAACAACTCATCAATCCAGGCCTGTCGGATTTTCTACATAAGTGCTTTTGCTGCTGACAGACACTGACTGGCACTGTGGGCCCGTGGAACAGACAGTACTGAGTGACACTGCTGAACTACAGCGCCACTTTAACAGACAAAGGAAGGATCACAAAGAGAAGCCACACAGACACATGTTGAAGATTCTGTTCTTCTTTGTGGATATATTATTGAAATCCTGTACCTGAGCCTGTCTCTGACCCACAGGGAATCTGTAAATGGAGCAGAAATATCAGCTACTCCTTCAGAAACCTGTTAAAGATTCAGAGAAGCAGTGTGAAGCTTCCCCAGGGGAAGTGGCTGTCATTTAGGGGAAACAACACCTGTCACCACCTGCTGATTCTTGTAAAAAAAAACATATGGCTTTGTTCAAGACTCTTCCCAAACCCTGGATCTAATGAGTCATTCTGACAAATATATGTCATGATCTGTTTTCTGTAAACATGTTTGCTATAGCGAAGCCTAATGCTCTTCTCTAATTTTGTTCATGGGAGCTACATGAGGAGAACAGAGGGCATAAAAGGTCATAACATATAAACAATGGAGCTGCATGGTCTTGAAATGACATTAGGTCTTTGACTCATGTCGCTAATGAACATACTGTAGATCTTGAAGTCATTATAAAATACAGTCGTCTCTCGATACTTCGCGGGTTGATTTTTGCAGACTTACTCTATCGCTGTTTGTGGATGTAGAGTATTGTACATAATAAAGTTGTACAAAATATTATGTACTGTACATAATATTTTCAAAAACAAAAAAGTGCCATCATTTTGTAATTATTTTTTATTAAGCCTATTTTGTTTTGCCGGTCTAAGAACAACATTCCCCAGAAGTCACTAGTTCACTTCCCAGAAGTCAACACTGCTTCCAACCACTGCTTTCTGGAAATGGAAGGAAAGTTTCCAACGCAAATTCAGAAGTTCTGTAAGGATAAGCTCAAATAACTGGTCAGAAAGTCGCAAATAATTCTGAAACTGAACTCATCCTTCAAGTTCATTCATTCATTCATTCATTCAACCTTTATTTATACAGGCTAGCCTCGTTGAGCCACGGGGACTCATTTACAAGAGGGACCTGTCTCACTCACACCCAGGGTCAATTTAGAGTTACCAGTCAGCCTAACAAGTTGTATCTTCATTGCCGAGTACCTGGGCTGCAGTTGATCTGGACTCAGTGTGACCCGGATCCTAGGAGCTGCAGGGCACAGACAGCTGCAGGGTTCAGCCTGGTTCTAGTCACGTGGTGCTGGTTTGTACCGGACCAGAGGTGAAGGACCAAATGCATGGCAGCGTGTCCTTCCTGGAGCAGCAGCAAGTGCACATCAAGCTGGATGGGCGGTGGGCTTCGACATGCAGCACTGGGACTTTTTTCATCTATCGGGTTGGACAGAACCAAGCTGCTGCTGTTCTGCTCTCCTTGTAAGTAAAATTTAGTAGCTACATATAAGTACTGTTTGTTGTTAAAATTTGTAGGTTTAAGAGTTTAGAGGACTGATTGGGCTTAATCACTGCAGGATAGGTCTGCAGAAAAGAACTGAGTTGGAATAGAACAGAGTGGGACTGGAACTGAACCACTCCTGTTCTGCAGAGTAGTAAGTACAATTTAGTAAGCTTTGTTGTTAAAATTAGAAGGTTCAAGAGTTTAGAACATTGCAAGAGTGTGGAAAGGCTTTATAAAGTCTTAATATGAACTGTATATAAATACTAAAAAACTGCTACTTGTAAAAAAAATAAGTCTGGTACTTTGGACAATAAAAAGAAAAAAAAAATAATGTCCAGAGGAACAGACTTACCGGTAACTTTTTTATTTTATTTTTTATTTCTACCTGGATTATTGAGCATGCATCAGGATAAACTACTTGCTACCACGACTATTACTTGTGTACATAATTTCATTCCATCTCATGTACCACATGATATGGTGATGACAATAAAGTTTACTTGAAGTTCAACATGTACTATCTCTACGTTGTGGTTTTTCACTTATTGGGGGTGGTCCCTACATTTTACTGCGTGATGTATGTTGGTGATCGACCTCATTACACTTGCACATGCAGCAAAATATTACTTTTTTTGCATGAAATGAGCTGAGTCAGTCATTATAAATGTGTTAAGAGTTCCAGTCTCGCCCTGACATGGCAGCTCCCAGTTTTAGCCCAGATGAAAAGCTTCACAGCTGTTGTCATTACCTGCTATTCACAAACTTCACCTTTTCTTCAAGACAGGTTCAGCTTTCTTTCATCCGCCTCCATCATGCTGCTATTCAGGCTCCATCAGCGGGCGTCGGCACCTTGAGTGTCGACCCTCAGACTGACATGCACAATGACGCACGCCCTGCTTTTAGAGTCAGGTCGCACTCAGTCTTACATAACTCATGTCTGTTAAAATGCAACTCCCTCTGTCTGTGTCTGGATTTGCAACCTCTGCGGGGGGCAATAGTTAATTTCGCTACTCAAAACAGCAAAGAAATCTTTGATTGTGTTGCTGCCTGGTGCACTGACCTGGTGTCAAACTGTGATAAAAAATGACACTAGATTGCATTGGCTGGTCAGGGCTTTGTTTGTGCTACATTGAGCCAAAATTGTGATTTACATTCCCTATAATATAAATGTTAAATAAGGGTTTTAAAACATTTCATTAATAATGTTAAAAATATTGTGTGTGAGGTTGAGAGGTTCCGGCTAGCAATAGTCGGACTCACCTCAACGCATGGCTCTGGCTCTGGAACCAGTTTCCTTGAGAGGGGTTGGACACTCTTCCACTCTGGAGTTGCCCCTGGTGAGAGGCGCCGAGCAGGAGTGGGCATACTTGTTGCCCCCCATCTTGGTGCCTGTACGTTGGGGTTCACCCCGGTGAACGAGAGGGTAGCCTCCCTTCGCCTACGTGTGGGGGGACGGGCTCTGACTGTTGTTTGTGCCTATGCGCCAAACGGCAGCGCAGATTACCCACCCTTTTTGGAGTCCTTGGAGGGGGTATTGGAGGGTGCGCCTCCTGGGGACTCCCTTGTTCTGCTGGGGGACTTCAACGCTCACGTGGGCAATGACAGTGAGACCTGGAGGGGTGTGGTTGGGAGGAACGGCCCCCCTGATCTGAACCCGAGTGGTGTTCTGTTGTTGGACTTCTGTGCTCGTCATGGATTGTCCATAACGAACACCATGTTCAGGCATAAGGGTGTCCATATGTGCTCTTGGCACCAGGACACCCTAGGTCGCAGTTCGATGATCGACTTTGTTGTCGTCTCATCTGATCTGCGGCCGCATGTCCTGGACACTCGGGTGAAGAGAGGGGCGGAGCTGTCAACTGACCACTACCTGGTGGTGAGTTGGCTCCGATGGTGGGGGAGGATGCCGGTCAGACCTGGCAGACCCAAACGTATTGTGAGGGTCTGCTGGGAACGTCTGGCAGAGTCTCCCGTAAGACGGAGCTTTAACTCCCACCTCCGGGAGAGCTTTGAACACGTTCCGAGGGAGGCGGGGGACATTGAGCCCGAGTGGGCCATGTTCCGCGCCTCTATTGTCGAGGCAGCTTATCGGAGTTGTGGCCGCAAGGTTGTTGGTGCCTGTCGTGGTGGCAATCCTCGAACCCGGTGGTGGACGCCAGCGGTGAGGGATGCTGTCAAGCTGAAGAAGGAGTCCTATTGGGCCTTTTTGGCCTGTGGGACCCCGGAAGCAGCAGATAGGTACCGGCAGTCCAAGCGGCATGCGGCTCGGGTGGTTGCTGAGGCAAAAACTCGGGCGTGGGAGGAGTTCGGAGAGGCCATGGAGAATGACTTCCGTACGGCTTCGAGGCGATTCTGGTCCACCATCCGGCGTCTCAGGGGGGGAAAGCGGTACGCGACCAACACCATTTATGGTGGGGATGGCGTGCTGTTGACCTCAACTCGGGATGTTGTGAGTCGGTGGGCGGAATACTTCGAAGACCTCCTCAATCCTACTGGCACGTCTTCCACTGAGGAAGCGGAGCCTGGGGACTTTGGGTCGGGCTCTCCAATCTCTGGTGCTGAGGTCGCCGAGGTGGTTAAAAAGCTCCGCGGTGGCAGGGCTCCGGGGGTGGATGAGATTCGTCCTGAGTTCCTTAGGGCTCTGGATGTTGTGGGGTTGTGTTGGCTTACGCGACTCTGCAATATCGCGTGGACATCGGGGGCAGTTCCCTTGGATTGGCAGACTGGGGTGGTGGTTCCCCTATTCAAAAAGGGGGACCGTAGGGTGTGTTCCAACTATAGGGGGATCACACTCTTAAGCCTCCCTGGTAAGGTCTATTCAGGGGTTCTGGAGATGAGGGTCCGTCGGATTGTCGAACCTCGGATTCAGAAGGAGCAGTGTGGTTTTCGTCCTGGTCGTGGAACACTAGACCAACTCTACACCCTCAACAGAGTCCTGGATAGCCTGGTTAAAACCAGACCCTTGTCCTTCACTTTGCTTTGTACTAGGGTCTGGGACTTCGCTCATAGACAAGGATTTCTCCGGTAGATTTTTGACAGGACCAGTCAGAGAACAGAAGGCAGAGTTTTGTTAGCTTAGCCTGGCAAGGTCCAGGCTATTCAGATAAATAGCTCAGAAACCACTCGGTGGATATTTTTTCTGCTACCAGTGTGTAATTATATGGCTCTAATTTACTGACTGTTGGCCTAGATTAAACATTTGAGATAAAATTCGATTTTTTATCATTTATTTTCGTAGCGCACCCGAGGCTGTTTGGAAAATGTCAAACCAAAACTATTTAAATCCAGCAGATTTGACCATTTCGTGAATTGATTTAGGAACTGTTAAGCTCAGGAACACTTCTGATATAACGTCAGCTAAGAAATATATTTTTTCTCAGCAAAGAAATAATAGTTTTTTACCTTGTTTTCATGAAAATTCCTTCGTGGCGGCAGCCATTTTAACTGACGACGTCAGTCGACGTCGTTCAAAACTCCGCCTTCTGTTCTCATTGGTCTGGTAATCTGCCTTCTGTTCTCTGATTGGTCCGGTCAAAAATCTAGCAGAGAAATCCTTGTCTATGAGAGAAGTCCCAGACCCTAGTCCAAAGCGAACTGAAGGACAGGGGTCTGGTTTTAACCAGGCTAGGTCCTGGAGGGTGCGTGGGAGTTTGCCCAACCAGTTTACATGTGCTTTGTGGACTTGGAAAAGGCATTCGACCGCGTCCCTCGGGGGGTTCTGTGGGGGGTACTCCGGGAGTATGGGGTACCAGGCCCTTTGATATGGGCTGTTAGGTCCCTGTACGACCGGTGTCAGAGCTTGGTCCGCATCGCTGGCAGTAAGTCGGGCTCGTTTCCGGTGAGAGTTGGACTCCGCCAAGGTTGCCCTTTGTCACCGATTCTGTTCATAACTTTTATGGACAGAATTTCTAGGCGCAGCCAAGGTGTTGAGAGGATCCGTTTTGGTGGCCTTAGAATCTCTTCTCTGTTTTTTGCAGATGATGTGGTCCTATTGGCTTCATCAGTTCGTGATCTACAGCTTTCGCTGGAGCGGTTTGCAGCTGAATGTGATGCGGCCGGGATGAGGATCAGTTCCTCCAAATCCGAGGCCATGGTCTTGAGCCGGAAAAGGGTAGCATGCCTTCTCCAGGTCGGGGAGGAGGTCCTGCCCCAAGTGGAGGAGTTTAAGTATCTCGGGATCTTGTTCACGAATGAGGGAAAACTGGAGCGTGAGATCGATAGGCGGATAGGTGCAGCGTCCGCAGTGAAGCGGGCGCTGTACCGGTCTGTCGTGGTGAAGAGAGAGCTGAGTCAAAAGGCAAAGCTCTCAATTTACCGATCGATCTACGTTCCCACCCTCATCTATGGTCATGAGCTTTGGGTTATGACCGAAAGAACAAGATCTCGGATACAAGCGGCTGAAATGAGTTTTCTCCGCAGGGTGGCTGGACTCTCCCTTAGAGATAGGGTGAGAAGCTCAGTCATCCGGGAGGGACTCGGAGTAGAGCCGCTGCTTCTCCACATCGAGAGGAGCCAGTTGAGGTGGCTCGGGCATCTGGTTAGGATGCCTCCTGGACGCCTCCCTGGTGAGGTGTTCCGGGCATGTCCCACCGGGAGGAGACCCAGAGGAAGACCCAGGACACGCTGGAGGGACTATGTTTCTCGGCTGGCCTGGGAACGCCTTGGGATTCCCCCAGAGGAGCTGCTCCAAGTGGCTGGGGAGAGGGAAGTCTGGGCCTCCCTACTTAGGCTGCTACCCCCGCGACCCGACCCCGGATAAGCGGAAGAAATGGATGGATGGATGGATGTTAAAAATATATACCATATAAAAGTTGCAGTGATAACCTTGGGACAAGGGATTAAACAAAAAGCACAAATTAACAACGAATCAACAGAGAAAGATAATTTTGAACACAGAGCCCTACAAACAGTCCCAAAATTAAAATAAAGCCGATTTCTGGAAGAAAGTCACACAATGTCAGCCGTTTCTTCTAAAGTTTCTGTTGTTTCACTTTTAATAATTGCAACACAATTTTCAATTTTTTAGGATTTGGAAAATGATTAGGGCTGATTTATACTAGATACAATCAGTGAAAACACAGAGTTTATTTTCGATGTCTCGGTAATCACAGATTTGATTTCATGCACGGGAACAAAGATTTGCATCAAAGCCAAGAAAAAAATAAAACTTGAATTATCAAATTAGACATTATTCAAATGTTTAAAATTAACTTCAGAGGTTACTGTCAACCTGCATCCCTGGGACAAGAACATGTTCTTGCATGTATTTGAAAATACTACTAATAAAGAAGGATTTATACATTTTCTCTGACGTTTTTTTGTCTTGGGTCAAACTATAAACTATTCAAACTGGAACCCTGATCAGATTAAAGCACGTCCAGTCATAGACCAAGATGAACATTCATTCATACCATACCATACCATTTTATTTATAGAGCACTTAAAACAGCAACAAGTCCAACTGAAGTGCTGTACAAACAAACAGGCAACACATAGACAACATACAAAATGAAGTAAAAAAACAGAATATAGACATAAAATCTAAGATCAAATTACTGAAATCAATATAAAATTGAACATGTATCTTTGTGAATGAGTAAAAATGTTAGGAGCAACTGTATTTATTTTTCTACTTTGAGTAGCAAACTTAGAGTCTTCTTTTAGACTTTGTGATACAAACATGACAATGTTTACTAATCTTTTTTTTAAGGTACAGACAAGTGAAGGGCCGAGTTCCAGCCAAAGAAAAGCTCCAGTGTAAGGACTCCTAGACCTTGGTCCAGTCTCAGATCCTAGACCTTGGTACAGTCTTGGATCCTTAGGGGTTGGCTGCTCCAATCGGGTGGTCCCACATGACGAGGAATCTGTTCCAGTTTGTTTAAAATCAGAAACTGCACTAGTCTCCATCAGTCCTTGTTGAAGAGGTTTATTTGATCTGGTATTAATTTTGTAGCCAAATCGTTTTCATTAAAAGATGTAAAATCACCCACAGTTCTCATATTGTATTCAGTTTCAACTGTTTTGAATTTATTTTACTTAGAACTTTATCAGTCTCATCCTGGAGGAGGGACCATACAGCAACAAGCATGTTTTATGTTTTGTACATGTCAATAAAACACTAGACTGGTAAGTTACCAATGAACAATCACTACATCTAGGTTTTATTTATGTGCAGTAGAATAATGTCTAGTAGAAGTGACATTATAATGAAACTACTTCTCAGTATTGGACATTAAACAGCTTATCTTAATTATTGAAATAAAGAAGGTAAAATTTGGTGCAACTGTTTTATTCAAACTAAAGTTAAGCACACGTACATTTAGCAATGCATTTTTCACAGCAACACCAAATCTACTTGAAAATCAGATTCATTTATAGAAATTATATTTACACTCATTTGTTGCTGTGGTGCATGACTGCACACAACTTCTGGACAAAGTGGAGTTTCATCCATCTCCTGAGATTCAGTACCTTACACTGAAATATAACACAAAGGAGGAAAACAATTAAAATGTTTCTTGTTTCAGGGTTTAAAACAACATTTAACCAATGGATTAAAAGGAGTTACCAAATTGTAACTTTCCACCACTAGCTTTATTAACAAAAGCAGTCAAAGTGGAAAATAAATGTCAGTGACATTTACTGTAGCACGTTAAATATTATGAGCAATAATTACAAATGATTTATTTTGTTAACACTAATTTAAGTATGAAAGGCAGTCATAGGCTAAATAAATAATGTAGGAATGTGGGAAATATCAGCGATCTTTACTGTAGTAAAAGCTACATTAGTAAACTGAAGTAGCTTGTACTACAGTAAATATCAGCAATCTTTACTGTAGTACAAGCTACATTAGGTAAACTGAAGTAGCTTGTACTACAGTAAATATCGCTGATATTTACTAATGTAGCTTGTGCTTAAAGTAAAGATCGCTGATGTTTACTGCACAAGTTGATGTAGCTTGTGCTACAGTAAATATCAATGATGTTTACTGTAGCAAAGATTAGCTTAGCTGATGTAGCTTGTAGCAAGCTGTGAGGGACATCTACGTGTACAGTATATTATTGTATTTACTTACTCTGCCAGTAACCAGAACTGTTATTAAGATGAAGATTTCGGACATCCTTCACAAATCTGTTACTGATTATAAGCATCCATGGATTTAAATTTGTGAAGCTCCTCCATTGTAGGCACTCCTTGTATTGACTAAATAATTAACAATATCAGAGTAACGTCTCTGTGACAACTTGTCCGCTTTGTATGACATAATTTCTTTCTCCACCTCATAGGAGTCAACTCCGATCGCAGCTATTAAACTAACACTACAGACAAAGGAACACACACCAAGGCTAAACATTATTGCCCTCCTCTTGGCAGCATTTGTGAATAATTCCAGAAACCTACTATAACTTGATCATCTTTACGTTATGTAGTGGGGGAGTTGTCCTTTAATAATCAATCAGTAATATCTGAATATCTTACAAAAATACATAAATGATAAAAACAGAACCAATATTGGAGGTAGAAGTTTAAATAACTTTTCAAACTTTGCTTAATAATCCTTAGGGTTTAAATAACTTTCTTGAAAACATTGGTCCAGTCCAACAAACATAATGCACAGCCCGAGTTTGACCTCTCTTCGACTTTTTGTTGGTTTGTTTGTTTGTTTGTTTTTGGGGGAGAGTGTACCTGAAATAATCTATAAATCTCTTTGGTGTTCTTGCAGTGCTTTTTTCAGCTCTCCATCTTAACAGCTTTGGTTTTTCTTTTTTCAGTCTCTTGCTTTTCTTTAAGAGAACTGTTATGAATTTAGGATCCACATGTAGCAAAATAAAAGATGAAAAAGCAAATAATTTTCTGTAATAATACAACAACCGAGGAAAATATTGCTTGTATTTTTTGGCTCATGTCTTGCCACATTTTGCTATTTTTTTCAATTTGAGAAAAATACCCCCATCTGAAACCTTTCAATGATTGTCTGAATATAGACCCTCTGTGCTAGAGCAGACTGTAAAAAGTAGTTGGTTTCCT
>JBBPBX010044326.1:0-19754 GCA_038048925.1 Garcialebias charrua | reverse complement strand
CACACACTCCACCAGTCTGCAAAAATGTGTACTCCAGTGTACAAAAACAATTTCACCTATATTTCCTTACTTTAATTCCACACGTTTAAAGCATGGGTTAGGGTTAGGGGTAGCTGTGGGTTTTAAAGACATTTAACTTTAATGCACTTTAACACTGTCAGGGAATTGGTCCGGTGAAGCGAGCAGAACCCAAAGTGCAGGCAGGCAGGACTCAGAAACGCAGAGATTAAAATAATAAATACTTTAATGAAGAAATCAAAATGCTGACAGGGCAGCTACTTACCGAACATGAAGGCTTCATAAAACAGGAGGGAAAACTCAGACAATGACCCGACAAACACAAAGGCCAGAACGCTAACTTAAATACAGAATGAGTCATTAACCCAAACACAAAACACCTGTCGGCCGTTCTGAGGAGGTGTAGGGATGAGGCAGGGCCATCAGAGGGAGCCATCCCTACAAACACACAACGTCAGGTCGGTGTTTGTAGAGAAATTAAATAAAAAACAACATCACCACTAGACTTTTTTTTATTTGTGTTCAACAGCACTCATCTAAAGGATGTTTCTCACTAAGATTGAGGACAATAAGGTGTGGAGTTTTAAAGAAATTTCAACTTTAACGCAGCTTAGCACACAGCGTCACACACGTAGCTTAGCACTAAGCTAAGATGTTACAGATGTAGCGCTCCGTTTCTCTCAGGCATCCTAACCATGCCCAGGTCCTTCTCAAAAAAATTAGCATATTGTGATAAAGGACATTATTTTCCATAATGTAATGATAAAAATGAAGCTTTCATATATTTTAGATTCATTGCACACCAACTGAAATATTTCAGGTCTTTTATTGTTTTAATACTGATGATTTTGGCATACAGCTCATGAAAACCCAAAATTCCTGTCTCAAAAAATTAGCATATGAAAAGGTTCTCTAAACGAGCTATTAACCTAATCATCTGAGTCAACGAATTAACTCTAAACACCTGCAAAAGATTCCTGAGGCTTTTAAAAACTCCCAGCCTGGTTCATTACTCAA
Organism: Garcialebias charrua; assembly: GCA_038048925.1. Taxonomy (NCBI): domain Eukaryota; kingdom Metazoa; phylum Chordata; class Actinopteri; order Cyprinodontiformes; family Rivulidae; genus Garcialebias; species Garcialebias charrua. The sequence continues at coordinate 18,719 of JBBPBX010044326.1, read as the reverse complement.
AACCGCAATCATGGGTAAGACTGCCGACCTGACTGCTGTCCAGAAGGCCATCATTGACACCCTCAAGCAAGAGGGTAAGACACAGAAATAAATTTCTGAACGAATAGGCTGTTCCCAGAGTGCTGTATCAAGGCACCCACGCCCAGATTTTCGCAGGGGGTACCCTGGGCTGGAGCCACTGGCCCCGGGATTTTAGGGCCCCCCAGAGCCTCCGGCCCTGCCCCCTAAGTTTTTTTTTAGTCTCAAACACGTTGTCTCACACAGGAGAAAACTGTTCTTGTCAGGTTTCATGTAAAACTGGATGATTTTATCTATACGCATCAGCGCGGCTGGTCCCCTCCCGCTGCCGGCGGGGGAGGGGGGGTGCGCGCAGCCGGTCCGCTGCCGGCGGGGGAGGGGGGTGGGGTGCGTGGCTGCGGCCGGTCCCCCACCCGCCGCTGGTGATAAGGAAGAGAAAGCGGAGGTGGAGGTTGCAGGAAAGAAAAGTGAGAGGAGCTGGTGTAGAGGGAGCAGCCATACAGGGGCGGCTAGAGGAGATGGAGCTGGGGGCCCCAACCAGAAACGAGGGAAGAGAAAAAATGTTGAAGTGGCTGCACGGGCCAGCAAAATGTGTGCAGAGATGAGGGAGTGGACAGTGACAGTGAGGCTGGTGCTCTGAGTTCAGTGAAGCCTCTGTGTCACAGGCTGACTGAGCCTTGTTATCCTGTGGAAACTTTACTGTCTTCCCTCAAACAGGCAAAAGGACTGAGAGGAGTTAAAGTTGAAAGTCACTTTCCAAACCTGAGAACTTATGACTCAGCCAGACATTACATAAGGCACAAAACAGAATCTGGGTTCACTGACCAAGAAATTTTCAGATTAAAGAAAATAATGAGCAAAGTCAGAAAACAATTCTGAACAAATGATGAACACCAGCATTTTAATTTTTCTTATACTCTTTTTGTACCCACTTTTAAACATCTCACTCAACATGGATTAAAATAGCATCTTTAAAAATCAACGGAGCTAGAGAGGCTGTGAAGCGCGCACTGGTTTACCAAACCATTAAGTATAAAAGCATTGACGTTCTGCTTTTACAAGAGACACATGATGCATCAAATGAGACAGTGGCGCAGGGAAGTTTGTGTTGAAGTCCTGGCAACAATAGCTATTCAGTGATTTTATTTTGTGATGCAAGCATTATATTCTAGTTTCAAACCCTAACATGTGGTTTTGTATTTAACCAGTTCAGGGTTGTTTGTAGTTTGTGACAACTGGCATATTAAAGTTGTGAGTTGTGAAAACTTACTATTCAGTCATTTTCTGCTCATCAAAGCAAAACTAACAAACAAACATACTGATATATATATATATATATATATATATATATATATATATATATATATATATATATATATATATTTATTTATATTTTTTTTTATTAATTAATTAATTAATTAACTTACATGTACAGGTAGCCTGGCCCTCGCCATTCCTACGCAGCTCCGCTCAATTCTCATTTCCCTTCACTGCTGGGTCTGGCATTTCTCCCATCCACAAGGATGTCTCCGGTAGGTTTTGACCGGACCAATCAGAGAACAGAAGGCGGAGTTTTGAACGACGTCGACTGACGTCGTCATTCAAAATGGCTGCCGCCACGAAGGAATTTTCAATAAAACAAGGTAAAAAACTATTATTTCTCTGCTGAGAAAAAATAGATTTCATAGCTGACGTTATATCAGAAGTGTTCCTGAGCAATCAGAGAGCAGAAGGCGGAGTTTTGAACGATGTCGACTGACGTCGTCATTCAAAATGGCTGCCGCCACGAACGAATTTTCATCAAAACAAGGTAAAAAACTATTATTTCTCTGCTGAGAAAAAATATAGTTCATAGCTGACGTTATATCAGAAGTGTTCCTGAGCTTAACAGTTCCTAAATCAATTCACGAAATGGTCAAATCTGCTGGATATTAAATAGTTTCGGTTTGATATTTTCCAAACAGCCTCGGGTGCGCTACGAAAATAAATGATAAAAAATCGAATTTTATCTCAAATGTTTCATCTAGGCCAACAGTCAGTAAATTAAAGACATATAATTACACACTGGTGGCAGAAAAAATATCCACCGAGTGGTTTCTGAGCAATTTATCTGATAGCCTGGACCTCGTCAGGCTAAACTAACAAAACTCTGCCTCCTGTTCTCTGATTGGTCCATTCAAAAATCTCCAGGAGAAATCGTTGTCTATGGCAGAGATGCCAGACCCTAGTCCAAAGCGAAGTGAAGGACATGGGTCTGGTATCAACCAGGCTAATGTACAGGTAGTCCTCGACTTATGACAGATATCCGTTCCTGCACGGCGGCATAAAGCAAATTTCGACGTAAGTCAAAACATACGTCCAAACTGCACCTTATACATACAGTAGGCTACTGTATTTTACCAAGCACTTAGCCTATCCTAACACAGTACCCTACATAATTATCAAAAAACACATATATTTGAGAGCCATAATGAAGGGGGAAAGAAAGAGTTAATTTCCTACTGGAATGCTGGAAAAGCAGTTTCCTCCGTTCCTCCTCCGTATTCTGCATTCGTTTACGTCGTAAAACCGCCGTCCATAAAACAGCTACTTTTCCACAGCTGCTGCCTGTCCAGCTTGGTCCAACAAGTTTTTTTTTTTTTTTGAATGTCCAGAGGACCAGACTTAGCTTTTTTAGAGAGTACAGGGCAGTATTTCTCCGCCGCTACGTTTAGAACGTAAAACCGGTAACCGGAAACTGCGTAACTCAGCTTTTCAAAATAAAAATGTCAAAATATTATTATTATTTATTTTTTTTGTATTTTTTTAGTTATGGGAGATGCGTGTTGCAACCACGAAACGTCGTAACTGGAGACCGTCGTAAGTCGAGGACTACCTGTACTGTGTATACATATGACTAACATCCTCAGTTTTACTACAAATCAATCACATTGCTGGAACAATGGCTACTGACTGACTGTACTGTGTGCAACTCACCGGTGTTGGACCATTCTGCAGACGAGGCGGCTGGGAGCCGACTGGTAGATGTTGGGAAACAAACTTTGAAGTGGGTGCGGTCTTGACTTGAGCGTGATTACCTCGATGTTCAGGAGGTCGGCCAACTGGACGAAAGACACCCTGCCTGAAGAGCAAGGCATGTAAAAAAAATTATATATATATATATATATATATATATATATGATCCAATACAGTAGTCAGTGACACATACCGTGCACCTGGAAATCAGTAATGCACTATTTAAAAAATGAATAAATAAATAATCAGTTATTGCCATGACACTCAAAACTGAAACAAGGTGCATCCTGTTGCTACTAATCCTATTTCAGGTGTTTCTGCAACTTGACTGAAGTCCACATGTAACAACAATCAGTTGACTGGACTGCAATTGGAAAGGCCTTTTCTAGATAACATCTTGTAGTTGACAGTGTATGACAGAGCACAAACAAAGTCATGAAGGTCAAGGACTTATCTGCAGACCTCCAAGGCAGGACTGCATTGAGGCACAGATCTGGTGAAAGGTACAAAAAGAAATGGGGAATCATTAAGGTCTCACTGAGTGCAGTGGCTCACATTGTCCATAAATGGAAGGTTCTGCACCACTGGGACTCTTCCTAGAGTTGGCCGCCTGGCAAATCCAAGTGATCAGGACCAAAGGACCTTAACCAGAGAAGTGGCCAAGAACCTGATGGTAAATCTGACAGAACTTCAGCATTGGTCTGTGGGGAGAGGAGCGCCTTCCAGAAGGAAGGACTTCACCAATCAGGCATGTATAGTTGAGTGCTGCAACAATGATTGTTTCGGTTAGGAGAAAACTTCCAGAAGGACAGGAGGATGCACGTGAGCTCAGTTTTGAGTGTCATGGCAAAGGCTGTGAGTACTTATGAACATGTCATCACTTTGTCTTTTGTTTTCAATAAAATTTGCACAAAAATAAAAATAAATAAATATTAATTTTGCCATTCTGGGGTAACGTTTGTAGATGTTTGAGGTAAAATATTATTTTACTCTTGTACTGTAGCTTAGACTGTAAAACTAAAGTAACTTGGGCTGTAACTTTAAAAATATGGGAAAGTTAAGGACTGAATACTCTGAATGCTCTGTACAAACCCTGAGCAGATACACTATAGAAAAAGACTCCTTTTTGTTACCCCTTCACATTTTGTGTTGCCTCTGACCATTCTTTTAAAACATCTTACAGATGATACACGTGACTAACATCCTCACCTACTCAGTTAAAATATGTCCACATGGAGAGCAACTGCTAGCAGTTAGCTTTGGTGTGATCACCGGAGGATCAGCTAGCAGGTTGAAATGTAAAGTTCATGATAGAACAATTGACAAAATAATGGAAAAGTAATTATTTTTAAGGACTGTCAGAAGAAAAATTACATCCATCCATTATCTTTACCCGCTTCTTCCGTTTTGGGTTGCGGGGGTCTCTGGTGTCCATGTCCAGCAATCACTGTGCGAGAGGCAGGAGACACCCTGGACAGGTCTCCAGTCCATCACAGAGACACATAGAGACAAACAAGACAAACAAACATTCCCTCTCTCACTCAAACCTAGGGACAATTCAGAGTTACCAATCAGACTAACGTGCATGTTTTTGATCTGTGGAAGGAAACCAGAGTACCCGGAGAAAACCCACACATGCACGGAGAGAACATACAAACTCCACCCAGAAAGGCCCTCGGACCAGGATTTGAACCAGCGTAACCTGCTCGCTAAGAGGCAGCAGCTCTACCAGTGGCACTACTGTACTGCCCAAGAAAAATTCAGATGGAACAAACACAGATAGCTCATACCCTGATGCATGCTCAATAATCCAGGTAGAAAAATCTAAAAAAGCCAAGTCTGGTCCTCTGGACCTTTAGTTGGCAGCTCAGAACACCACATACAGAACACCATGGACTTTGTGGATAAGGTGAGGGATGTCATCATGGAGACTGATGAAACAATGGTCTCTTTTGATGTCACATCACTCTTTACGTGCATTCCTGTTGATGAAGCAGTAGAGGTGGTCTGTTTAAGGTTAAAATCAGACACCACTCTGAGCAACAGGACCACACTTTCCACAGAACAACTGTGTCAACTCTTGAAACTGTGCCTGCAGTCAACCTACTTCACATATGGGGAGCAATATTATAGGCAGAAACATGGGTGTGCTATGGGGTCTCCAGTTTCTCCTATTGTTGCCAACCTGTACATGGAGGAGGTAGAAAAGAGAGCTTTGACATCCTTTTCAGGGAGACCACCAAGTCATTGGTTCAGGTATGTTGACGACACCTGGGTTAAAATTAAATCTCAGGAAGTCCAACATTTCACTGATCACATCAACTCTGTGGATAAATATATCAAGTTCACACGAGAAGATGTAAAAAATGGCAGGTTGGCTTTCTTGGACTGTGAGGTCTCAGTTTCTGATAGAGGAAATTTGCAAACTGAGGTGTACCGCAAACCCACCCACACAGACCAGTATTTACAGTTTGACTCCCATCACCCTCTGGAGCACAAGTTAGGAGTCATCAGGACTCTGTACCACAGAGCAGACAGCGTCCCCACTAACTCAGGAGCCAGACAGAAGGAGAAATCACACACAAAACAGGCTCTAGAGAAATGTGGATATCCTAACTGGGCCTTCCTGAAAGCAGAGAAGAAACCCAAACAGGACTCCAGCCAGCCATCAGGTGAAAAGAAGGAACCCAGACCAGTGGTCATTCCGTATGTTGCGGGAGTTTCAGAGAAACAGACGTTTATTTTCTAAACACAATGTTCCAGTGGCTTTTAAAGGTGCTATGTGTAACTTTCTGTAGAGCGCAGAACTTAGAAATATTTTCAACAGGCAAAGAATTCTGATCCCTCCCCCTCAGAGCCATATATGGCTCTGCTCCCCCTGGCCCTGCTGAAATTCAAATTCAAGCTCTGTTTTTTATTGGCTGATTCAAATTCAAGCTCTGTTTTTATTGGCTGGTTACAAACTCTGTTTTTATTGGCTGGTTAACGGCGGGTCACTCTGTGTTTTTAGTGTTTTTATAAATGCTGATAGAGAAGCAAGGGGACTATAGTTTTTTTCAGAGATTACTTTGTCTAACATCAGTCTAAGTAGATAGTGATAAGAGTGAAGAAATATGTTAAAAATATATTGTTAGAAAAGTTGCAGACTGCACTACAAAGTGGTGCAGCTTTAAACCCCAAAATATCGTATTCTCCGGCGTATAAGTCGCACCTTTTTGCCTACATTTCTAAGCCCTGCGACTTATAGGCCGGTGCGACTTATACGTCGATTTTTCCAATATTTTGGTCATAATTTGACTTTGGTCAAAAACTCCAAAAATGGTGCAGTACCAGTTTCGGCCGCTATGGGCGCTAAGAAACCCTTTACAGTACCTACACTGTTGACATCTGCCTGGTCCAAAAATGGTGCAGTGACACAGAAGATGAAGACTTCAATGGTTTTGAATAAATAAATAAAAACCATAAAATAAATACAGTATCTGTTTCTGTCATCATTTTAAACTGAGACACGTTTTTTACTGTAATGTCAGCTAATAAAAATATATTTTTATGTGTTTATCTTTAAAGATAAATGATAGACACAAAATATACAAAAATTATGTTCATTTATTAATGAGAAATCACACACAAAAAAGGCTCTAGGGAAATGTGGATATCCTAACTGGGCCTTCCTGAAAGCAGAGAAGAAACCCAAACAGGACTCCAGCCAGCCATCAGGTGAAAAGAAGGAACCCAGACCAGTGGTCATTCCGTATGTTGCGGGAGTTTCAGAGACATTGAGACGTTTATTCTCTAAACACAACGTCCCAGTGGCTTTTAAACCCCAAAATACATTACGGCAAAGACTGGTTCATCCCAAAGATCCAGTCCCCCGGCACAAACAGAGTAATATTGTGTATGTTGTTCAGTGTCAGGAGGGCTGTGATCAGTCTTACATCGGGGAAACTAAACAGCCACTGGCCAAAAGGATGGCCCAGCACAGAAGATCAACATCATCAGGTCAGGACTCTGTGGTCTACACTCATCTCCAGGTCAGAGGTCACTCTTTCAGGGATGAAGATGTTCACATCCTTGATAGAGAGGAACGATGGTTTGAGAGAGGAGTAAAGGAGGCCATCTTTGTGAAAAGAAACCGTCCATCATTAAACAGAGGTGGAGGCCTCCGGGTTCAACTGTCCCCCTCTTACAATGCTGTTATTGCTAGTATCACTCAGCCCTCTGTGAATAGCAAACAACCATCAGGGTGCTAACGATCCATCGTTAGGCTGATGGTCCTCCTTGATCATGTGAGCAGCTGGTTTCGGCTGTCATCAGCAAACTGGTTGATCCACTGTGAGAGGGTGCTATTTATAAGACTGAGCTGAATACAGCAGCTCAGACTGAGGAAGTCTTTCGGACGAAAGACGAAACGTTTCTACAATTTTTTTGCTTTGTTTTGTTTTGTTTTTTTTGAATGTCCAGAGGACCAGACTTAGCTTTTTTAGACAGATAGCTTATGTATTAGAACTTATTACGGTTTTTCTTTTACATGTTATACTTTTGTTGGATGTAACTGGGACCCTGTGTACACGGTTTCATTCCACCACACAAACACATGTGGTGCTTATGACAAATAAAGAAACTTTGACTTTTGATAAGGCCTGTAATAAACCAATGACATGAGGATCTGTTGAGGCCAAACTGAAAATAATTACTACCGTAACGCCAAATTTACACTACATGCGTTTCGGCTCCGCTCCGCAGGTCGCAGCTGAGCGTCTCAAAGTCCAGTTTACACTACCTCCGCTCAGGTCCGCCTGGATGCGCCGCTCCGAGACGCATGTGCGGGAATTGCGAGATCGCGCGATAAATCAAGTGATAAATAAGTAAGTCAGAACAAAACAATTCATTCGGTGGAAGAAGGAGAACAACAGTAGAGACTGCTGCCTTGATCTTCTCTCGTAAATGAGCGACAGGACATGGTTTGAGCAACAGGAAGTGATGTATTACATTTCAGAATAAAATACTTTTTTATTTATTTATTTCTTGTATTGCGTTTGTAGGCGTATTCATAAATCAGAGTCAGAGTCAGAGTCAGAGAGAATTTATTGTCATTTGCACCGCATGTAGTACATGTGTTGAAAACGAGATTATGTACACAGGGTCCCAGTTACATCCAACAACAAATGCAAGAGAAATACAATAATAACATCTAGGATTAACTAAGAGAGACATCACATCAGCTAGTAATACACTAAGCCCTAATGTAGTAGAAAAACATCATTATAAACAGCAGCACGAACATGAGCAGATGGTCACAGATGAACGCAGCAACAAGAAACAGATCAGTACAGTATCAGTATGATGTGACATTTTGCAGTGTTTATTCTTATTATTTATTTATTCATGAGTCTGACAGCCTCAGGGTAGAAGCTGTTTCTCAGTCTAGTGGTTCTACATTTGATGCTCCTCAACCTCCGTCCCGAGGGGAGTGGTGCAAAGAGTGAGTGTGCTGGGTGAGTGAGGTCTTTCATGATGCAGGTGGCTCTTTTTCTGCATCTGGAGGTGTAAATGTCTGTGATGGTGGGGAGACTGACTCCCACAGACTTCTGTGCAGCCTTCACCACTCTCTGCAGAGCTTTTCTCTCTGCAACTGTGCAGCCTCCATGCCACACGTTGATGCTGGAGCACAGGACGCTCTCCACTGCACACCTGTAGAACGAGGTGAGGACTGGGCTTCTCAGACCGGCTCGTCTCAGCCGTCTGAGGAAGTAGAGTCTCTGATGACCTTTCTTGATCAGGCTGGTGGTGTTATTGCTCCAGCTGAGGTTATCATTCAAGTGTACACCCAGGTATTTGTAGCTGGAGACCACCTCCACCGCAGATCCACCTATATACAGTGGGGTGTGGGTGTGTTTGTTCCTTCTGAAGTCCACAATCATCTCCTTCGTCTTCTTCACATTCATGTGAAGGTTGTTCTCTTTGCACCAGCTCTCCAGATGTTCCACCTCCTGTAAATGATAAATGATAGTTTGACAGCATTTTTGCACAAATAAATTAGTATAGAGCTAGGATTAGTCCGCCCGTGGTGATTTTATTTTGTAAATACGGATGTTGTGCTCGTTCCTTTTCCTGTTGGTGTGACGTAATCTTCAAAACTTGACTCCGGCACAGCTCCGGTGTCCGGCAGAAATAGAAATATTTCTAATTTTGACGGACTGCCGTCCGCTCGGCGCAGCTCGCCGCCGCAGTGCGGAGCCAGTGTAAATTCTGTCATTGATTATAATGGGTGCGTATTTGCTGCGGAGGTCGGACCGGAGCGGGGCGGAGCCGGAACGCATGTAGTGTAAATTTGGCGTAAGCCTTACTACTGCTAAATGTGGTTCCCTTTCAGTCATGTTCTCTCGGTGCAACACACGCTATGGGAATTGCGCCCCCGCGCGATTACCTAAAGGAATACATTCACGCCTTTACGGCTAGGGCGTCAGCATTGCGCCAGAGGCCCCGCCCTCTGGGTATTTAAGCCGCTCACGCCCATCCATCTTTCTCTTTTCAAAGTCAAAGTCAACTTTATTGTCAGAACTGCAATATGTACAGGACATACACAGAATTGAAATTGCGTTTCTCTCAGTCCCTCTGTGCAACAGTAACTATTTAAACATTGAAACACTGAAACATATAATAATAGACATAAGCATAAAATAGTAAAGCTGTAACACTGTCCTGAGTTTTTGCATAGTGGTACAAGAGTATGAAAATTTACACCAACTCTAAAACTAAAACACTAAACATTTAATGAACATAATACTGTCCTGAGTTTTTGCATACTAGTATAGAAAAAGTATAAAAAGTATAACTATAAAATAAACTAAAGGTTCTAGCATTGACATTTGCAAAGTGGCAAAGCAGCATATAAGTTAATGTACACAGTATATGTATGCCCTTCACCTCGCTTAAACCTGAACTACCTCTCTTCGCGGGACTTCTCTGTTGCTTCATCGCTCAACTAGAGGTGAGCTTGCTCCCTACACAGAGCGTACGGAGAATTATTCCTGCATACTGCTGGACTAGCGAAAGCTAGTCCGGCACATTTTCTCTTAACCTGAAGTATTTTCTTCTCCTCTCTCCACAGACTGCTTCGCTCGACGACACTAACTACGCCACAACCGCTACCCCTGCTAACTCGTAGCGGGCTAGCCAGCGAAAGCGACGTGGCGGAAGAGACGTCTCAAATTAAAAGAAAAAGGATTCTGGAAGGACTTGCTCGCCTTGTCTCGGACATGCCTCCGGAGAAAAGAAAGCGAAAGACAAGACTTCCAAGGAAAACCAGCAAGACAGCAAGTCCAACCTCGCGCGCCTGTCCTAGAGGATGCAGTTTCTCCCTCGCAGCGACGGACACCCATGAGGCCTGTCCCGTCTGCATGGGAATGTTACACGCAAAAATGGCGCTAGATACGCCCGACTTTTGCACCCACTGCAGTCAGATGGAGGCAGTGCTGCGGCACCAGGCTGACCTCGTCGCCAAGGCCATGGGCGCCCCAGTAGTGCCAGCAGATCCAGACACCACTGAGCCCCTCACTCCCACGCCGGAGCTCGAGAACATGGCTCTGCACGACAGCACACGAGTCGAATGGGGTGACAGCCCTGACGTGCTGGCTCCTATGGTGGACTTAACAGTCAAATTCGACACTCGAGGCATGATGAACGAGGACGAGATCTCGATTTCAGCCTCAGGCGAATTTTCCGCGGAGGACGCAGACGTCGAATACGAGGAACAGGGAGAAGACCTCTCCCAAACCCCGGTACCTGTGCTCCCGGAAACTGACTTTTCCATCCCTGCTCTGTTCGACCTGTGTCACAGAGCAGCGGACGCGCTGCAGATCCCATGGCCAGAACCTCCGCCTCGTCAACAGGTCACGAGGCTGGCAGGAAACTATTTTTACTCAAAGCAGCAGGCCGCCACGAGGCAAAGGATGCCCGTGTTCCCGGACTTCCTCACAGAACTGACTCGCACCTGGCCTCAGCCCAGAGCTCCCATGCTGTTACCACTCTCGCAGTTCCTCGACGTGGACGGGATGGATGAGGTGGGAATAGCCAACGTGCCTCAAATTGAGGACACACTGGCGTCTCACCTGGCTCCCAAGTCATCCGGGACAAAACCAACTCTTCCCAGCAAAGCTTGTCGAGCTTCAGCTTCTCTGCTCGAGAAATGCTACAGAGCTCAGGGACTCGTGGCGCGCGCCATGAACGCGTCCGCGTTGATGCAGGCTTACCTGGCTGAAAAACTGCAACAGCTCCAGGTAACGACGGACAAGCAAGCTGCCGCTGACTTGCTGGATGAAGCCCGCAGGGCAACAGACTTTGTGCTCCGCATGATGGAGACAGCCGCTGTTGCTCAAGGCAGAGGCATGGCGGAAGTGGTCATAGCAATACGCCATCTGTGGATGACTTTACCTGATCTCCCCGAGGGACAAAAGATGCCTTTTCTCCACCACTCGATAGAACCGATGGGATTGTTTGGGAAAGCTTTGGATCAAATTCAGACCAAGCTGGACCAGAGGCGCAAACAGGCTGAAGCTCTCCGGGTAGGCATTCCTAGGAGAAGCTTCGCCTCCCCCCCCAGGGAGTCTGCTGGGGGTAGACCTACGTAACCTCGACACTGCTCGGCAACGCGTGCGGTTTGTCTGGCTCCAACGCTCTGTTAAGGCAGAGGACCAATAAACTAGACCCATCCAGGAAACGGATTGGGGTCAGGAGATCTGCTCATTTACAAAACTCGTAGCTTCTCAGTCCCATGACCCCAAACAAGGAGAGAGAAAAAACAGACATTTTGCTCCACTTCTGTCTAATAAGGATGACAGGTTGCATCTGCCCTCGATCACTCTCGATCAGAGCAGCCTGGCAGCACATTGGCAAAAAGGCCTTCTCCCTAACTTGGTTGACCCCCAAGGGATCATAGCATCTAGGGCCCTTGGAGGGGAACTGAATACACCAACTGCTCTTCTTCAGGGTCAAACTATGTCACCAGCAGGAGCAGTCTCGCCGTTTAGTCTGGGAGCTGTTAAAAATTTCAGCTTGTTGGCAGAAAAGAACAAGCCGATGGCATCAGGTCTGCTGGAAAATGAGGTAAAAACCATCCAAAATGCCCGTGCTATGTCAACACTGTCTCTCTACGCACAGAAATGGCATATTTTTGAAGCTTGGTGCACAGAAAGAAATATTTCTTACTCATGCGACCTGGCTCAGCTCCTGACTTTCCTTCAGGACTTACTGGAAAAAGGATGTTCTTTCTCAACGATTAAAGTTTTCATATCAGCAATTTCAGCCTGTCACGAAGGCTGGGGACACAGGACTCCTGGCGCGCATCCAATCATAATAAGATTTATGAAGGGCGTGCTAAGAATGAAACCACCCAGCAGGATCCTGACTCCTGGTTGGGATCTTAGCCTGGTCTTGGGGGCTCTCTGTGATCCTCCATTCGAACCACTGAACGAGGTTAAGATATTTATTATCTTATAAAACCGCTCTACTCTTGGCCCTTTGCTCAGCGAAACGCGTGGGTGACCTCCATGCATTGTCTGTACATCTTATGTGTACCAGATTCGCCCCTGACGGGTCAAAGGTCACTTTAAGGCCTAATCCCACATACATCCCCAAGGTCTTGACTTTAAACCATAGGAGTCTGGACTTTGATCTCTCCTCCTTCCCACCTGCTCCTGTCCTCACTCAGCAACAGGAAAAGCTAAAGGCTCTCTGCCCCGTGAGAGCTTTACGCACTTACATGCAGAGAACAGCCGAATGGAGAAAAACAAATCAACTGTTCGTGTGCTTTGCAGCACCTGCTACCGGAAAGGCCCTATCAAAACAACGCCTCTCACATTGGGTGACTGAGGCCATTAAAAGGGCGTACAGTAGCAAAGGTCAACAGGTGCCCTCTGGAGTGCACGCTCACTCTACTCGGGGCTTGGCCACTTCGTGGTCACTGTTCAAGGGTGTACCAGTTGCAGACATTTGTGCTGCGGCGAACTGGAGCTCAATAAACACTTTTGCAAAGCATTACAGTTTGGATGTTACTGCGTGTGATGTCACTCAGGCTGTTCTTTCTAACACACAGTAGAAAGTAGCCTTGAGATGCCTGCTGGTCAAGGGCAGACGTTCACACTAGCATGCATTTTACTGAGCATTTCAAGGGCGTGAATGAATTACGTTCCCATAGCATATGTTGCACCGAGAGAACATGACTGAAAGGGAACTGAAAGTTATGCACCATAACTCATGTTCCCTGAAGGAAGGGAACGAGGTGCAACATATCTGGCCCTTTTCAATGCTGAAAGCTCGGTGAAGTGCAATTTTGGAGAAAGATGGATGGGTGTCAGCGGCTTAAATACCCAGAGGGCGGGGCCTCTGGCGCAACGCTGACGCCCTAGCCGTAAAGGCGTGAATGTATTCCTTCAGGTAATCGCGCGGGGGCGCAATTCCCATAGCATATGTTGCACCTCGTTCCCTTCCTTCAGGGAACATGCGTTATGGTGCATAACTTTCAGTTCTACAAGCTGCTAAATAAGAGAGTGAACATTTCCCCACAAATCTTGTTTGCATTTTGACGTTGACTTTAAGAAAAACTGTGTATTTTTTTATTTTAAAATATGGCGAGAGCCTGGCATTTTCCTTCTAATTAATGACCTAATAAACCATATGATGCCATTTTAGCTCTGTCACAGATCAGTAATGATGGCCATATTTGGTTAGCATGAAACTAATTTGTAGTTCTGACCTCTAAATGTTCGTGCAAATGTTTCTGAGGTGAGAACAGTTTTTCAGCTAACAAGAAGTTGTTACACAAGTTGAAGCCAAACCGGATGATACAGCTATTTGACTTCCTTTATGTGTGTAAAAAAGGTGAATTAGCAAATGCGAGTGTCAGATCAGTTTTACCACCTGCTAACAAATTTTGTGTCGATGCAAGTTGCAACTGAACTATTGTAGATGAAAACGCTTTCTGACTTCCTCCATGTGGATGATAAGCGCAAAGAAAGTGAATCAGCAGATTGGAGTTACTGAAAAAAGATTCTGCTCAGAAGATAAGCCTGAACTGAGAAATAGACTCAAGGTTGAAGTGAAAAGCATCAGAAAAGCAGTCTGATGCCAACACCATGATTTGGGGAAATACTCTAGTTACTATAGAACTATAGAGATACTGTAATACTGTTTAATACTGCAATACTGTAATGTTGTGTTATACTGCAATAGTTTAGTAACTATATAACTACAGAAATACTGTAATACTGTATAATACTGCAATATTGTAGTAACTACATAACTACAGGTAGTCCTCGGGTTACGACGTCCTCAATTTACAACGTTTCTCGGTTATGACGCACCTCCCATTCCATTCTTTTTAAAATAAATAAATACATTATTTTGAAAAATTTATTTTGAAAAGCCGAGTTACGTAGTTTACGGTTTCCGGTTTTAGTAACTGCGGAGGCTACAGCTTGCCCTGTACTCTAAAAAAGCTATGTCTGGTCCTTTGGACATTCAAAAAACAAAACAAAACTTGTTGGAGCAAGCTGGACCGGCAGAAACAGGCAGCAGCTATGGAAAAGTACCGGTAGCTGTTTTATGGACAGCGGTTTTACGACGTAAACGCAATACAGAATACGGAAGAGGGACGGAGGAACAGCGTCACCAGCTTCCCAGTAGGTTATTAACTCTTTCCCCCCTTCATTATGGCTCCCAAATGTATGTGTTTTTTGATCATTATGTAGGGTACTGTGTTAGGATAGGCTAAGTGCTTGGAAAAATACAGTACTGTATGTATAAGGTGAAGTATTTACGTATGTTCCGACTTACGTCAAAATTCGGGTTACAACGCAGCGCAGGAACGGAACTCAATCATAAGTCGGGGACTACCTGTATAGAGATACTGTAATACTGTATACGGTAATACTGCAGTATTGTAGTAACTATAGCATTTCTGTTCATCTAAAAAAAGCCAAGTCTGGTCCTCTGGACATTCAAAAAACAAAACAAAGCAAAAAAAAAACCTGTAGAAACGTTTAGTCTTTCGTCCGAAAGACTTCCTCAGTCTGAGAAGTTGTATTCAGCTCAGTCCAGAGGACCAGACTTAGCTTTTTTAGATTTTTCTACCTGGATTATTGAGCATGCATCAAGGTATTTCTGTTCATCTGTCATCCATCCATTTGATCTACCTGCCTTTCTGTGCATGGTAACATGAGCTGGGGCCTCATGTATTAAAGAGGGCACAACTTTCATACTGATGGTTGGCAAATGGACCAAATGAAAAAATGTTCACACTGAAATATTCAGATTTATCAAATCATGAGCATGCACGTGTAGTGATATAGGCCTTTGTCTTGACCTTCAAGTACACCTCTCCACATCTCTCTGAAACTCTAAGTGTTACACCTTCTTGAAGCCCTCAAGGAGACAGATGGACACTTATATATTTTTACAATTATTATGAATTAATGGACACTAATTAATCAGATTGAACTTTCTCTTTAATGTGTGTTAATTCAGAATTGATCTACAGTATATTTTTGTCATTTTTAATGATGATCTGTTACTTTCATGAGCTTTGACCTTCTGCTGGTTTTATTTCTGCAAAAGCAAGCAAGACTCTGTCGCTAAGACACAGTTCAGGGTAAACTGTTAGCTGTTCAGCTTCCTTCTCTGTTTTGTCTGTGAAAGTAGACATAACATTAGCTGTGTTCACAGGCAGGCCATCTGGCCGAGTTATGTAAACAGTTTTCCTGGTGTCCGTCAAGAGACTTTCTGCCTATGGGATCATACTTCCATCTTTTATTTTGTTAACCAGCCTGTAGCCGTTGAGGAGGTGGGGAGACCCCACCTCCCCCATATAATGGGCACTTCCTATTTGGAAGTTAGAGTTTGGAGGAGAACGAACGGTCAACCTGCGTCTCTCCTCTCTGAAAGCTTGAGACGTCCCGGTCAGGTGTCAACGACCCACGTCTCAGCGGGGATCATAGTAAAGCCTTACTTTGATCCATTCACTCTCCTTTCTGGAAGAATTTGTTTTCTAAAGTTTTATTTTGAAAGTCAGTCTGTGCGCTCGACCGTTGGTCCCTGCCGAGGGAGGCGAGTTCCTCGTATCGTGAATCAGCACACTCACGCTGAAGTCCAACTGGACGGCCACTGGACAAACCCATCCACGTGTGTGTCCACAAACTTCTCCACTCTTGTCTCCAAGAGACGAACCTCCAACAGGTAAAGAGCCGTGGTGTGTTTGAACGTGCGGGAGCCCAGCAATCTGCTCGTGTGGGGGAAACGGTGTCACCTAGTCTGGTTCAAAGTAAACAACTTTAGCTTAACTTAGCTCCAGAACTCCTTCCTCCTATTTCTTATTTTTCATAAGCTATTAATCTGTCAAGTAATGTGCCAACAGTTAAGTTTTAATTGTCTGTTTGTTTTAATTTGAATTCTTGTCAACGTAGTTATTAAATCAGAGCTAATATCGATACAAATGTTTAATGTAATTCTTGTGATAGTTTCAATAAAAGGTCTATTTTTTGGTAGACCAACATAAATTGAAGTCTAAGCGTGAAATTACATTTCTGATTAATCACAGTAAAAACAATTTAGTATCGGAAAAAGGAAGAACTCGCACTTTGGTGGCAGTTTGTGCAAGATTAAAGTCTGCTAAACTGCGCATCCAATAATGGTGGCTCAGTAAGTGTTTAAATACCTTACAACATCATTATTATTCAATTACAATTGGTGGCTCGTCCGAGTTCCTGGAACGTTTATTAGGTTGTTTGGTGTAGCTTATTTTTGTTAACGGTGTTTGTTGGCATTAGTTTGCATCCTGGTTTTGGGCTTATAAGAATAGTTTTGGCTGGTGAGTGTCCGGGAGTTGCTAATTGTGGCATTGTCTGGATTATTTTCCCGTTAGAATTATTTTTCATTCACATTTGAGCGTATGCTTGGAGCGGGTGCGTGATAAATGTTTTGTCTGTGCTTGTGAGACGTTTCATTACGTGTCACGAGGCTGCATGCATCTTTCATTGTTGTGACCGCCGAGTCACGATCCTGTTTCATTCTATTACATCTGCGATTTTCTGTTGAAGCTGTGTCACACATTTGCTGCTCCATTTTTACCTAATCTGTTACAACGTGTTTGCCGAGGTTCGGGAAAACCCACTCCGCTAGTTTGGACCGGATGTATTCCGGTTCCGTTTGACGTAAAGTCCGTTGTTGTACACAGTTAGAGTGCTGCCTCCCCTGGGGGCGTGAGAGTTAGCTTGGTTGTGTTTTAGCTCATTGACGGTATTTTCTGCGGTGTAAAAATACGTTTATTTTGTGGAAGAGAGTCCAGTACTTTGAGCCGAGCTAATGCTAAACGGTACCGACAAGATGGCTGCTTAAAACGCTGTGATTGGTCCATTGTGTGTCGCGTTCAAGAACGTTGGTTTCTGTAGACTCTGGTTGTCAGATTCATTTTTGCACACATTTCTAACAGTTTATTTGTTTTGTTCGAGTTCTATGCACGTAATATCGTCGAAGACTGGCTTAACCGCGGTGTTTTGCGGTATTTATGACTGTTTTAGAACGTTGAAAAAGTCCGTTCCTCGCTAGAGTTCAAAAGACCGCAGGTCCGTGAACGCACCGCTCGAACGGCACGTCACTAGTGGGTGGCGTTAGGTTTGGAAGACACAGTTTCCCATGAACACTTGGGTTTTAGAACTACAGTTCTGTCTTCGCTGTGATTGGTCGATTACGCTGTATGTGTTGACGCATGCGCAGTGGGTGAAGCCCCGCTCCTCGTCACTTTTCACTTCAGCTACTTGTCCCTGACGAGTTTCCGTGCTTGTTTGTCCATTACTGTCATTAAAAAGACTGTTTAATCGCGGTGTTTTTGAGATTTTAGTGGGTGGACAGAGCCGGTTGCTCTGAAAACTGCCGATCGCCATGTGACCAGGTCACGTGACGCCGATTTTGCCGGTTTTATGAGGACCGACCTTATTTCTTTTAAACGCAGTTTAAATGGTTTCACAGTTCAACCGATTTTGCTCACATGATTTCGTTTTTGTGAGCCTGGGTTCTAGAGCTTATCACGTTACGCTTTAGATCTGTCTGATTGATGCTTTTCATCCGTGTTGGATGTCTGTGTGGGCTGAAAGCTACGGCTGCGCTCACTGGTGATAACAGCGCCTCTATAGCGGTCAGATAGAGAAATTACAGTCGCTGTGATAAACTCACTTCCAGCGCTGTGACCCCTGCTGGTTACATTAGAAGACGCAGTCTTCCTGTAATGTGTACAGTACATGGTAACTGTTCCTGTTTTAAACGGGAAACATTTTAAGAATATTGTACTCACAGCACACTTTAATTTGATTTTCACATATAATCAAATGTTGATGGCAGGACAGTTACACAGATTTGATACAGACATGTCTGTTGTTGATAAAATTTGACACTTTTATCATTGATTCTGTGCAAAACTGTCTGTTTTTATTTTTATTTTAAACTGCAAGTTTAAAATATCACACATGAGGCTTCTTTTGTCTTGATTTTTCACAAAAAATCTCACAACGACAGCCGTTTTTGTTTGACCTTGTCACAGGTCGACAACTTACTAAACATCACTGACTTTTATTTCATTTAACATCTTGGATGTTTTCTGAGCAGCTCATACACTTTGCATATTTGCAAGCTGCGATATG
>JBBPBX010044325.1:11522-27506 GCA_038048925.1 Garcialebias charrua | reverse complement strand
CAGATCTCACCAGCCTGCTCAATGAACTGAATTTGGAGCTTCAGGGAAAGGACAAAAACATAATCCACATGATCAGTTCTGTGAGCACTTTCAAAAGCAGGCTGCAATTGCTCACAAGTCAGCTGTAACGCAGGTACCTGCGAAACTTCCCACACATGGAGGCAGAGCTACAGCGCCAAGGGAAAGAGGTCACACAACTGGACAGTGCACACTTTTCTAAGCAGGTTCAGAGCATCTCAGCAGAATTTGAGAGACGATTTAATGACTTTTCCTCCATCGAGCCTGTTACCAGCTACATGTGTTATCCTTTTGGAAATGTTGATGTGGATGACATTGTGTCCAAATTGGTGTCCGTGTTTCAGCTGGACAGCTCTGGTGTTGAAAATGAGGTGTTGACTCTGCAAAATGACATTGGGATCAAATCCAGAGCATCACCTGGCGTGAATGGAGAGTTCTGGAGTCTGCTTTCAGAAGAAAAGTATCCTAACATCCGAAGATGTGCTTTGAACTTAACAGCACTTTTTGGATCGACCTATCTGTGTGAGTCTGCTTTTTCACACATGAAAATCATCAAGTCCAAAACCAGATCCACAATGACTGATGATCATCTGGAGACCTGCCTGCGCCTCGCAACCACCTCATACTGCCCCGCTTATGAGACCCTGGCCTCCTCCTCTCAGTGTCAGAAGTCCCACTAAGGTAGAGACACATTTATTTTATACAGCTTGCATAAAAAGTTGTCTCCTATAGACTTGTCACAATGTGTCTGTATGTTGTTTTTTATTACATTTTAGATCAGACTAGTTAGCTAGCTAGCTTTGTGTTATTTATTTATTTATTTTGCAGTTTGGGTGTGCCCTTCATTTTCTGTACCTAATGTGTGTGTGTGTCTTGTCTTATAACCAGGTGGAACTCTGAATGGCCCTTTGAAGCCAGCAGTCTGGACCAGTGAGGGACTTCAGCACCTGCAGATGACACACCATCCTGCTGCACAGAGCAGCTGCCTAGTTTTGATATTTAGGTTTTATTGAGATTTGAAATTGTTGGAGATTTGTAAATCTGCACCTTTGTAACTTTTTGTAAATAGTTAGTGTAAATGAGGGAGTTTTATATTGTTCAGTTCAGTTGTTTATTCAGTTCAGTTGTTTATTCATTTCTTTAAAAAAAATATGGTGTGCTTTTCAAATATTGTGTTCTTTTACTTTGATAAAATACTTTAATTAAATAAAACTAGCAACACATTACGTTCTGTTTTATTTACTTTAAAGAAGTGAGGAGTAGGGAGATGAAAAATTATGTTTTTTGATACTGAGACTGGACGAGTAGCCCTCGGCAAACTGCCGACTTCAAAAGTAGCTCTTGGTTCAAAAAAGGTTGGGCACCCCTGGAAAGACTGCTCCTCGTACATTTACTAAATGTCTGGATGCGGCCCTGACCCCCTTAGGAATCAAGGACTCAGGGTCATGAATTACTTGGATGGCCTGCTGATTCTGGCTGGAAGCAGAATGCAGGCCCAGTCACACTCCTACAGGGTGATCTCTCACCTGGAGTCTCTCGGTTTTGTCATAAACCTACAAAAAAGCGATCTAACTCCATCACGGATTAGCGTATTTCTGGGAATACAGATCGATACTGTCCGGTACAGAGCATGGCTCTCGAAAGAACGAGTTTCCTCCATTCGCCGTTGCCTGGAACGATTTAAACTGGACCAACGGGTCCCTGTGAAGACCTGCCAATGCCTTTTAGGCCTCTTGGCGGCAGCCATTCCCTGTGTGCCACATGCATTACTGAAAATGCGGGCCATACAAGTATGGCTAAACCGACAGACACAACCTGCCCTGACTAATCAAGCAGGAAAGGTTAGGATAGATTCAGAGTGCCTGAGGGCCCTGGAATCTTGGAGAGACCCGTCCGTTTTCACGGAAGGGGTCTCACTAAGAAGGGTGTCATCTCGTGTAGTAATCATGACGGACGCCTCTAAAACAGGATGGGAGGCGATCTGCAGAAATCAGAACGCCCGTGGCCTTTGGAATAAACGGGAAGCGAGATTACATATCAACTTCCTGGAGTTGCTGGCCGTATTCCTGTCATTAAAATACTTCTTCAGTAGAGGTCCGATTGCTGGACATCAGTGCTGGTTAGCGCTAATCCAAAAATTTGTTCCGCTATTTCTAAAGCACTAATTAATTTATTTAGGTCCGCAATTTCAAAAGTACTAATGTCTTGTGAAAATTAGGGGAAGCTAAATTCTAAACCGCTAATTAAATTCAACAATTGCTAGCCAACAAGTTATGCAATATTTGCACTAGACTGCCAACTAGCGGTGCATGAACTGTTATACACCTTTATCCTACCTCTTATGTCACAGCAGCAGCTTCCCATTAACTCCTCCTGACCCACCTGGATATTTACAGTCCTGGACAGAAGAAACATCACAGTTGGCAAAAAGAGCAACATCCATCCATCCATCCATCCATCCATTTTCTTCCGCTTATCCGGGGTCGGGTCGCGGGGGTAGCAGCCTAAGTAGGGAGGCCCAGACTTCCCTCTCCCCAGCCACTTGGAGCAGCTCCTCTGGGGGAATCCCAAGGCGTTCCCAGGCCAGCCGAGAAACATAGTCCCTCCAGCGTATCCTGGGTCTTCCTCTGGGTCTCCTCCCGGTGGGACATGCCCGGAACACCTCACCAGGGAGGCGTCCAGGAGGCATCCTAACCAGATGCCCGAGCCACCTCAACTGGCTCCTCTCGATGTGGAGAAGCAGCGGCTCTACTCCGAGTCCCTCCCGGATGACTGAGCTTCTCACCCTATCTCTAAGGGAGAGTCCAGCCACCCTGCGGAGAAAACTCATTTCAGCCGCTTGTATCCGAGATCTTGTTCTTTCGGTCATAACCCAAAGCTCATGACCATAGATGAGGGTGGGAACGTAGATCGATCGGTAAATTGAGAGCTTTGCCTTTTGACTCAGCTCTCTCTTCACCACGACAGACCGGTACAGCGCCCGCTTCACTGCGGACGCTGCACCTATCCGCCTATCGATCTCACGCTCCAGTTTTCCCTCATTCGTGAACAAGATCCCGAGATACTTAAACTCCTCCACTTGGGTAAGGACCTCCTCCCCGACCCGGAGAGGGCACGCTACCCTTTTCCGGCTCAAGACCATGGCCTCGGATTTGGAGGAACTGATCCTCATCCCGGCCGCATCACATTCAGCTGCAAACCGCTCCAGCGAAAGCTGTAGATCACGAGCTGATGAAGCCAATAGGACCACATCATCTGCAAAAAACAGAGAAGCGATTCTAAGGCCACCAAAACGGATCCTCTCAACACCTTGGCTGCGCCTAGAAATTCTGTCCATAAAAGTTATAAACAGAATCGGTGACAAAGGGCAACCTTGGCGGAGTCCAACTCTCACCGGAAACGAGCCTGACTTACTGCCGGCAATGCGGACCAAGCTCTGACACCGGTCGTACAGGGACCTAACAGCCCATATCAATGGGCCTGGTACCCCATACTCCCGGAGTACCCGCCACAGAACCCCCCGAGGGACGCGGTCGAATGCCTTTTCCAAGTCTACAAAGCACATGTAAACTGGTTGGGCAAACTCCCACGCACCCTCCAGGACCCTGTTGAGGGTGTAGAGCTGGTCTAGTGTTCCACGACCAGGACGAAAACCACACTGCTCCTCCTGAATCCGAGGTTCGACTATCCGACGGACCCTCCTCTCCAGAACCCCTGAATAGACCTTACCAGGGAGGCTTAAGAGTGTGATCCCTCTATAGTTGGAACACACCCTACGGTCCCCCTTTTTGAATAGGGGAACCACCACCCCAGTCTGCCAATCCAAGGGAACTGCCCCCGATGTCCACGCGATATTGCAGAGTCGCGTAAGCCAACACAACCCCACAACATCCAGAGCCCTAAGGAACTCAGGACGAATCTCATCCACCCCCGGAGCCTTGCCACCGCGGAGCTTTTTAACCACCTCGGCGACCTCAGCACCAGAGATTGGAGAGCCCGATCCAAAGTCCCCAGGCTCCGCTTCCTCAGTGGAAGACGTGCCAGTAGGAGCAACAAACATTAAAAAAAAGAGCAACAAACATTAAAAAAAAACTTTACATGTATTAACAGTTGCACGTACAAATTATATTCTTCATTACACATGCACATACTTTGTATTTATTTTTTTAGATTATCCTATATCTGTTAAGCACCTTGGTCAATGCAAGGCATTGCAGGAAGGTGCTATACAAATAAAGTTTATTACATTATTATTATTATAACTTCAATTCAAAGACCACATCAACAGTACAGGTAAAATTAAAGTTAGAGATCAAGTTTTAAAGTGCACTTCCAAGTTGTATCCAAGTTTAATTCATATAAGAGTCAATTAAGCTTAATTTACTTCAATATTGTTTCAAAAAACAAATAGTAATTTCTTTTTTGTTGCGCAACCGAAAAATAAATTAAACCAATTCCAAAATTCTATAGGCAGTCAACAGATTTAATGAAAAGTAACTAAAATGATCCTAAAAGGATGAAATTACAAAAATCAAAGGATTTATTTAATACTTTACGTACATATATTCTATTCGGCCACGAAATTAACAAAATGAGAATGATCTTTTAATCCCTAAGACCACTTTTAAATCTCAAATACACGGGCGTGTCGCCACCGCATTTCTACATAAAAGGAACCCAAATACATAAAACAAACGACTCACCGTCGAGTGGTGGACACAAAACACACAATACAATCCTCCGGCCGCGTTAATTTGGCTTGAAACAGCGGGGTTCTCTGCGGATTTATGAAGAGACCGAGCGCAACAGCTAGCCATAAACGTTAGCACCCGAGTTCACCTCTGACCCGGAAGATGTCAAGATGGAATAGTCCATTTTTAGTAGGGGGATACAGAAATCGACCGGTTTTTGTATTGCGTTTTTAATGATCGTTTTCATCGTAACTATAATTATTTTTATGTTAAATGTACATTAACAAGCATGAGCAATGTTAGTGATGTAGGTGACTGGCCGGGGCGGGGCCGGGGCCCCTGCTGATTTGGGGCCCCAAGCAACGGCATCATTTGCCTACATGGTAGATCCGTGTCTGTTCTCCCCTCTGCTCCCCCTCCAACCCTCCCTCCTCTCTGCTCTTTACGGTGAAGGGGAAAAAGGTAAAACAAGCAGCTACGGAGCCAGCATAAGAGCCTGTAAATAAGTTTATTCGTTTTTACTGATAGATAATTAGTTATTAGCGGTACTGCATTTTAAATAAAAATAGCACAAATCCGCTTATGAATTATAAAAGTTAGTCACTCCGCTGTTACGCTGACAAAAACGTTAGGTCTGCTGTAAGCGGATTAGCGCATTAGCGGTCCCAAGCGGTCATTTGCCCACCTTTGCTGGACATCACATCCTGGTGAAATCAGATAACAGGACCACAGTGTCCTTCATCAACAGAGAGGGAGGGACAAGGTCCCGGGCCCTCCTCGGACTGACACAGAGGATGCTCACGTGGTGTGCTCTAAGAATCTTGTCACTTAGGGCGACTCATGTCCCCGGTGATTTAAATTATGGAGCAGATGCCCTCTCAAGAGGGCCTCTCTTGGCATCAGAATGGAGCCTGAACCCAGGGATTGTGTAACAGGTCTGGTCACAATTTGGAAGAGCCTCTGTGGACTTGTTTGCTTGCAGGGCTAGCTCTCAGTGTGACCTCTACTTCTCCTTGAGGGAAACAGATGCACCATTGGGAATGGATGCTCTGGCACAGGATTGGCCAGCAGGGGTGCTCTACTATGCCTTTCCACCTGTCCCCCTTATCGGGCCGACACTGGAACGTGTGCGCCAGGGAGCTCTCTCCCTGATCCTCATAGCCCCTAGATGGCCACAGAAACCGTGGTTCCCGGAGTTGATCTCAATGTTATCAGGGATACCATGGCAATTGCCTCCTCACAGGGATCTGCTGACTCAGGCACGTGGGCAGCTTCTACACCCACGTCCAGGGTTGTGGCAACTTTCAGCCTGGCCTTTGAAGGGAACTGGCTGAGAGCTTAAGGCTTCGATTGCTTTATCCCAAAACAAACAGCTACAACATACACAAGGGTACCCCTTGGTGTTTATGTTTTGCCTAGGAGATGTTTAATGGAAGGGTTTTCCCTCTCGCTAACTGATCTCCAACATCAGGATGGGTCCCACTTGTTAGTCGTGCCCTATATGTAACATAAAGTAAAAGGTTTTTCACCTTAGGGACTTGGGAGGTTACCCTGTGCTTGACCTGGTTTTTCTACCTCCACATTTTGTCACCCAATTACTTGTGACGTAATGGATCCCTTGCTCCTCCTGTTTCTCAGTTTGTTCCAGAGAGAAAAAGGAGATGATGAGTACTCACACTAGTGGAGCATGTTTAGGCTGTCTGTAGCTGGTGTTGTTTATCTATATGCCCAGTTGAAACATCAAACTGATGTTTTTTACATTTGGCATTTTTTCCTCTCAGCCTGTGCTCTCTACATATCTTGTAGAAAGCAGTCGGGAGATGCCTGTCTTTTTTAGGCGGATGTTCTCACTTGCATTTTACTGAGCATTTCAAGGGCGTGAATGAATTACGTTCCCATAGCAAGTATGTTGCACCGAGTGACTGACTGATAAGGGAACTGAAAGTTATGCACCATAACTCATGTTCCCTGAAGGAAGGGAACGAGGTGCAACATATCTGGCCCTTTTCAATGCTGAAAGCTCGGTGAAGTGCAATTTTGGAGAAAGATGGACGGGCGTCAGCCGCTTAAATACCCAGAGGGCGGGGCCTCTGGCGCGACGCTGACGCCCTAGCCGTAAAGGCGTGATTGTATTCCTTCAGGTAATCGCGCGTGGGCGCAATGCCCATAGCAAGTATGTTGCACCTCGTTCCCTTCCTTCAGGGAACATGATTTATGGTGCATAACTTTCAGTTTCTCTACTCTCCTTTCATTTTTCCTCTGCTCTCAGCTGCTCAGACCTTTTATTGTCCTCTGAAAACAAGTTTGGGTCGATGGTTGAGCCTAGCGATCTTTTATCTGCACTCTCTTTAGTCTCTCTGTGCATACACACAAAACAACTCTTGAGAAATGTCTTCATTTTTCTTGGATGGAAGGGGTCTGTGCAACAATATGTTGGTTCAATATCAAGTTACCAAAGTAACCTCCTCAGGTTGAGCAAATGAACCAGAGCAGACAACTAACAGCTATTTAATGCTGAATGGAAGAGATGAAGCAGGCAAACACTGCTGATGTGGACTCTTAAAACTCCTGCATTCTTCTGCAGGTACAAACTTCATGACCCTCACCCGATTTTAGGAAGGTTTATGTGCTTTCGCCATCAGATTCATATGTGAGAGAGTTTGCAGGCTTGCTGACAACTTCCGATGCTCCTTTTCCTCCTTTGAGTCACCAAGAAGCCCACTGTCCTGCTGTGAGGAGGACTGCTTTTGTAAGGGAGGGTGCTGTTGCCATGTGGATGGTATAGCTAGTCTCTAAAACCAGTGTCTCTAAAAGGGATTTGGTAGGTATTGTCAACGCAAAACTGAAGTGAATAATGACAATGCAGAATTTCCCAGCTGAGCATTACCTCATAATAAAATGGGTGGCGTTACCTTCCAGTAGATGGTCATACAATTATGGCTGACCTATTTCCTCATTCATTGATAGATCTGCAAAATGTCTTACTTTCTTTCAACATGGCAAGCTCTTGGATTTCGTTCCTTCAGTGTATCACAGCTTTTAGAGTGTGTGGCATGTGCGTGTGTGTGAGAGAGAGTTTATATCATAAAACACATCTGCATAATATTTGTCTAATGGTTAATTTAGGTTATTCCAGTCAAAGAAAGAGCTGATGTCTTGCACGTACCCGTATCTTACCCATCAAAACAGACTGCAGCTTTCAGAAAGAGGGATATATGGAGTTAGAGGCAGGGCAGCCGGCTCAGGACCAGAAGGTCTCGGGTTCGATCCCCAGTCACAGCATACCTTGTTGTGTCCCTGGGCAAGACACTTAACCCCGAGTTGCTCCCGGTAGGACAGGCAGCGCCTTGCAAGGCAGTCTACCGCTACCGGTGTATGAATGTGTGTATGAATGGGTGGATGGTTGGTGCTGTGAAGCGCTTTGGGGCCCCTCAAAGGGGGCTGGAAATATAAGTAAACTCCATTTACCAAAACACCCTGATGCAATGCACAGTAAAGGAAAGGGACAGTAATACTTAGTGATGAAAACCAAAAATAAAAATAAACATTAAAAATTATAAAACCAACCATTAGATGTTAATTTTAAGTGAGTACCTTAAAACTTGCCTCCAACTCCAGATTAGATACATGATAAATGTTAATTATGTGTCTGAGATACCTATCCTTAATCTAGACTGAAGCTCCAAGTTAAACAAAAGATGTTACAATGAATAAAATGCAATCATACATAAATAAGGTGGTGGGTGGAGGTTTTAAATAAACATTTCAAGGGTGATTTAAAAGGAATAAAACCCAAGACACTTGCAGACTTGCTCAAATATATAAATGCACTTAAAATCCTTTCAGTGTTGCATTGTTGTGATTGTTAATCGGATACCACTTTGAACTTATTAAAATGCCTTCAGGGTCAATGAAAAGTATAGTTTCCTATAAAACATTTAAAGAATAAGGCTACTGAGCATGTATCTCAGAATTTGTATCTGAGTAATTTCTATGTGGACACAGTGTTAGTATTGGACTTTTTACATTTTTTTTCCCTCACATGCTCAAACATAACTCAAGTGGTAATGGAAAAGCAGGACCAAATATCACATCTGTATGTGCTATTTTCACTTTTTTCCTTTTTGGCACATAAAAATGAATATGTTTTAGTTTGGTCTGAACATGTGATGTGATTTTTTGTGCACGAGTATGTGTCACTTCAGAACCCAGTCACAACTCCCAGTAAACGTATCTCAATGACTTCTAATCTTCCAGTTCTGATAATCTTCTGATAATCAGGCCTTATCCTTGACATTCTAAATAGTCCATATAAGTTTGAGATACTGCTATGTCCATAGTCTTGTTCTGCCACATCTTATTACCTGATAATTTTTGCATAAAATGTATCACTCAGTTGTCTTCATCCCTCTTTAATCTCCTCCTCGTTCTTTCTCTCATCCCTTATCATTGCTGCAAGACAGACCCCCTCGCAACTCCAGGTTGCCAGATGTGCAGGGATTTCACTGCTGAACAGCTGGCCATTTCTGTAGAAGTTACACACACACACACACACACAACACACACAAAAAGAAAAAGGTGTTGGTGCATGCACAGATGCAACTCAGTGCCCTCTGGAGTCTCAGTTACTGATGACAAAGATAGGGTTGGGGGTGGGGTTTGGTACTCAGATGAATCTTAAGTATGAGAAGTTCTGTTTTATTGCTCCATCTTCATATTCTACCACTTATCCGTAGTCAAGTCACAGAGGCACCAGGTCCAAGAGAAAAACCCAGACATCCCTCTCCTCAGCAACACTTTTCAGCTTGTTCTGGGGGACTCTCGAGAGACGTTCTCGGGCCAAAGAAGTTACACAATCCTTCCAGTGACTTCTGTGTCTTCCCCAGGGCCTCCTACCAGTTAGACGTGCTCAGAAAACCTTGAAACGGGAGGTGTCCAGGAATCATCCTGATCTGAGTTTCCTCTGGACGTCACCATCTCTAAGGCTGAGCCCAATCACCCTAGGAAATAAGTTAATTTCGGCCTCTTGTATCCAGGATCTTGTTCTTTTGGTTATGATCCAAACTTTATAACCATAGGTGAGAGTCAGCATGTAGACGGACATGTAAGTCGAGAGTTTTGCCTTTCAACTTACACCATGACAGAGCAAAGCAACACCCCCATTACTGAGGACGAAGCCTCAAACTAGATCCATCAATCCATCTCCTGCTCCACCCTACCATCACTCGTGAACAAGGAGCCCAGATACTTGAATTTCTCCACCTGAGGCAAAGTCCGCCCCCAATTTGGAGGGGGCATTCCATCTGTGTCCACAGACTTAGAAGAACTGACTCTAATTCCAACTGCTTCACACTTGGCTGTGATTTGCCCCAGTACATGCTAAAAGTATTGGCCTAAAGATGCTAGCAGAACTATATTATCTGCATAAAGGCATAAAGAAGAAGTGAGACCCTGGGGTTCCCAAACCAGACACCCTCCTTTCTATGAGTGCGCCATGAGATCCAGTCTCTGAACACTATGAACATGATCGAAGATGAGGGACAGCTTGGTGAAGTCCATTACGCTGTGAAAATGAGCTCAACTTTGTGCCAAGAATGCAGACACAGCTCCTTGTTTGGTTATACATGACTAGATAGCCCTTAAAAGCAACCCAAGCACCCCACATTCCCACATCACCCCCCCCCCACACACACACACACACACACACACACACACATGCACACACACACAGAGAATGTATTGAGGAACACAGTCCTAAGCCTTCTCCAGATGTACAAAACACATGTAAACTGGATATTGATGGATTAAACTTTCCCAGGGAGGGCAAGAGGTGTGGCCCCACGATAGTTAGAATTCACTCTCTAGTCCCCCTTTTTAAAAAGGGGAACCACCACCCCAGTCTGCCACTCCACAGGTGTTGTCCCAGTTTTCCATGAGACACTGAAGAGTACCTTTGCTGTGATTTGTTTAAAACAGGTCTCTCTTGAAAATGAGTCCTCATGACTCAACAATACTAATCTGTATAAATAAAGGTTGAATGACTAAAAAGAGACATGTCAACCATGACAGCCCCATAGCATCCATAACTTCTGAGTTCCCTGTGTCCGCTGCTCCTCCTAGTTCCAAGTCTCCTCCTAATGGTACGTCCAGACCGAACGCTTTTTGAGCGGCCAAAAAGCACGAAACGCCTCAAGCTGGACGCACAGGACCCAGTGGTGTTCAGACCGGAACGTGAAGCAGCGGCGGCGGAGGGGAGGAGTTAGCAGAGCTTAACTTGCTAAACGTGAAAAGTTCACAATTCAATACTTACCCGATATCCCGACTTCCTCACTGGCCCTCCGCCAGAGACACCCGTCCCCCTCGTTACCGCGTCACATAGCTGACTCCCTCTCTCTCCTCCCCGACTCTCCCTGATTGGTTGACAGACGCATTGAATGGCGAAATCTTCGGCATTTTCAAGTCGAGCTGTGGAGGCTGCCGCAGGCTCACGTGCACGGAAAACGCTCAGCCGCCCTTTCCACACTGCTCGAAACGGACGTGACGCAACACACAACCCCTGGAGGCGCGTCCCACATTGAGTTTGCATGTAAACCGGACGCTCCTGCAGCTCAAAACGCGTTCGGTCTGGACGTACCATGAGTCCTTTAAGAAGTGTGCTCCCTGAGCAGTCAGCAGAGGCTCATCCTATTGAGTTCTCTAAACATCCAGACACCTCGGAACTTGCAGCTCCAGTCACACAACCACCTGCAGCCCAAGAGCTCCAAGAGCCTTCTGAGTCTCCCAAGCATCTAAAGTCTGCTGCAACCCCAAAACTTGTAGAACATTCTGTGTCTGCTCCTTTTAAGCTGCTTTGCCATTGATAAGTGTGACTTCACTCGACTCTCGATTTGTTGTTTAATCAGATATAGCTAATTTGCTACTTTGACTTGTTTCCCCATTCTGTGGGCAGGATTGTTAATGCAATGCAGGCAGCATTGTAACTGTTCATTGTGTTCGAGTCATTTAGCCCATTGTGGTCCTTAATCGCCTAATATTTTGACTTCAATTTCTTTAGCTTATCCCACAGTTTATAAGTCCAGGTGTGGCCATGCTTCACCATCTCCAAAATTTCTCTCTAAATTAACTTGTTTTCTGTAGTGCCATCCGTTAGCACAATCAGAATCCGAAATAGAGGTTCAGACGTAGTTTGTAGTTTTGCTGGGTAGGTCATTCAGTGACGTAGCTCTGCTGGCCAAGCAATGACTGCTGTCTGTTTACGTCAAAATTGTCACCTCGGAGGAGTTTGCTTGGAACCATGAACAAGGTGGTTCCATAAACTAGGCTGGGTGAGGGTGGGTACCAGCAATGGACAGGCTGTTAACTGGTATGGTCTAGTGCAGAACTGCTGAGAGATGAGACAGCGCAAAAGAGCCATTAAGTCCCTTGGGCACCAGGGAGCTACAAGCAGTCAATCAAGACTGCTGTTCCTCCAGTCTTCAAGGTCCCATGCTCCTGAATGTTCTTGGGTCTCAGAGAGGGTCGAAGATAATGAGTCCTCTCCTTCCAGTGTCACTGTGGGTGTCGGTGAGGATGACCGACCTTCCTATGCTCTTGAGCGAGATTAAGTCATTCCTTAACCATCCACCTCCCCAGCATTGTCTGCTGCAGCCTCATTACCTGCTACAGCCTCATCTGCTGGTGAGCTCTTGTCTGTGGAAGCTCTGCTAGCATCCTCTTGAGTTTAATCCTCACAGAAGACCACCTTTCTTCTTCCATCATCTCAGAGATAATCCAGGAAGATGCCTCTCACTCCTCAGCTCCCGAGAGGATTCAGTACTCCTCTACTTCCAATGTCTCTGAGAGAGTTAAAAACGATGCCTCTCCTTCCAACATCTCCGAGAGGGTCAATAACGACACCTCTCCTTTCAACGGCTCAGAGAGAGTTGATGACGTCTCTTTTATACGTCTCTGTGAGGGCTAATGACGATGTCTCTCCTTTCAACGTTTCCAAGAGCATCAGTGACAACGCCTCTCCTTCCAATGTCGATGACAATGTCACTTCTTCCAAAGGGTTGATGACGACTCCTCTCAGCTATCTGCCTCCGTGAGGGTCCTTGATGACCTTTCCTTTTCTTCTGTCAGGATGTTCTCTGGGCCGTCCACCTGAAAATTTTCCTAGTATGAATATGCTCAGGGCCGTTCTTAGATTCATTTATTTATTTTTGTGCATTTCACTGTTTGTTGTGTTTCCAGGTTACTCCTGGCATTTTTTATTTATTTGCTGCCTGTGTTTTATTTATTCTTGCCCCCACCGTCCTGTTTTGTCCCCCACCACTCACCTGAATTAAAGTTTCTTGTGTTTTGTTTTTTTCTTGCCCTCCACCCTGTGTTTTTCCCATACGTCTGCCTGAAATGTTCAATTTAAATCTGTATTCTTCTTTAATGTTGTACTTATAGTTGGGTTTTAGTATTTTGGTTTAGGTCCTGTTCTGTTTCTTGGGCCATTTCTCATTTTCACCCTCAGTCAGCCTCCTCAGTTTGTTATCCAGTCAACTTACCACTCACACCTGTTTTCAATGATTTATCACCCAGGTGCTGTCATTTTTCACCCACTATTTCTATTCTTTTTAACCCATTTCTGATCACATCTCCAAGGGATTAATTGTCTTGGCTACCTGACAGATATCTCAGTCCTCCCTCTTGTGATACCTGTGTTTTTGTAAGTTGTTGCTGTCAGATCAGCCTTTTGTTTTTGTTTATTAAATAAATAAGTTTTATTTTACCTAAGGTCCTTGTGTCTGCCTGTATCTGGGTCCAATGCATCCAAAGAACAAGATAATAACTTAATATGATAAAATCTAGTAACATCTCTCATTCAAATTCTAAAGCAAAAAAAAAAATCAAATAGTTTAACTTGATCTAAATTGTTGGGTGAATAAAACAAAATAATTCTGTCAAAATAATGATTTTACTTTAGACAAAAGATAATTACTCCTTGATGAATCCCATTTCTTAATCAAATCTATGTACGGTATACGGTAAGTTACCGTATACCGTACACACAATAATAAACACTCATATAAAAGCATATAAAATTAAAAGTAAATAAAATGTGATGTAAAATGAAATATAAAAACGTGCTACAATATAAAATGGTGTAAAATACTTAAAGCATACTAAAATGCATGTCTGCATTGATTTTTGCATTGAACGACAGTTGTTTAAAATCGCTTAGCGAGGTCAAGGTCGAGAGCTTAAGATATTTTTGCAAGGTGTTACTTGTTACAGGAGCGGAGTAAAAGAAGGCCCTTTTGCCAAATTCAGTCTGCACTGAGGAGATGCTGCAGGTAATGATGTCAGTTTGATGACCAGATGGCCAATGAATACAGAGTACTGTACAATGATGCGTATGGTAGTTACAGCCTATTATGAATCTTGGTGCACCATGCTAGACAGCATCCAACATCCTCAAGGTGCTTGCAGGAGGATTCATGTAAATAATGTCACCATAATCAATGGACATAAGGAAAGTAGTGGTTACAAGGCATTTCCTAGCATTCAGAGTTAAAGATCTATTTCTGAAAAAGAAACCTAATTTTACTTTCAATTTCTTTACCAAGTTTTCGACATGCTTAGATGTGCATCGACCAAGATTCCCAAGTATTTGTAAGAGTCGACAAACTCAATAGGAACACCATTCTTAGATAAGATAGAAGGAAGGACTGCTGGTACCGACTTCCTTTTTGAAAACAACATCCCTGTGGTTTCATCAACATTTAGCACGTTTGAGAAGGAACAAATCTGACTGGATAATGTCAAATGCATACTGTAAAAGCTGGAAAACCTTAGCAACTGTTTTAGCTTGACAATAAATAACTATGTTGTCGACATAAAAATGTAAGGATGTATCAGGAATGATCTGACCTACATTACTGTACTTATGTAGCTTGTGAAAATGGTGGGTCCTAAGATTTAGCCTTGTCGTACACCATTGTTGACAGTTAAATAGCTGGAAGAAGTACCATTATGTTGAACACATTGCCTCCAATCTGAGAGGTAATTAGAAAACCAACTGATAGTGTTGTCTGAGAAACTAATGTCTGAGAAGTTATGGCATTAGTTGTCATGGTCTACAATATCAAAAGACCATGACATCTTATGTCATATGCTCTCAGACATTGCTTTCTCCTACTAATATCCCACACATCTAACATTCACATAAAATGTCCTAAAATATGAACTTATACTAGCTTATTTTGATAGACATTATGTTACAAATTAAAAGTTATTCTAAATTAATCACTTATCCTTACGTTTACAAGTTATTAAATGAATTGAGTTATGTGTACAGAACATTTCTATCCATTATCTTTTACCTGCTTCTTCCTTTTCGGGTCACGGGGGTCCCTGGTCTCCATGTCCAGCAGTCACTGTGCAAGAGGCGGGGTACATGCTGGACAGGTCTCCAGTCCATCACAGGGACACATAGAGACAAAAAAAAAAATCACATTCTCACTCACACCTAGGGACAATTCAGTTACCAATCAGCCTAACATGCACATTTTTTGTTCTTTTGGGAGGGTACCTGGAGAAAACCCACACATGCACAGAGTAATTATACAAACTCCACCAAGAAAGGCCCCTGGCTGGGATTCAATCCAGCAACCTTCTTGCCAAAAGGCAGCAGCGCTATCACATGCGACAACATGTGTGCTCAGAACTAAAACCTCCTAAACTTTCACACTAGGTAAATAATAATAATAAGAAGAAGAATTTTAGTCAGTGTTTAGTTTGTATTTTTTAGTATATTACTTAGCTGCTCTATTTCCTTGTGCTGAATTAGAAACTTTGTCCAATAAGAGAAATGCACCCTGAGACATACTGTATTTTTCCAATGGTATTGCCTTAGCCTTGCTTTCACATCACTGGCATCAGCTTTGTTTATATTCTGGGCACTTGTGTTTGTGCTCCAGCCATCATGGGGGAAGTCGGCCTGAACTTTGCTTTGTCGTTTGTAAGAGCTAAAGAGTGTGCAAACCTCAGACTGCATAAATAAGTGACAATCTGAATGTGTTTGTGTGTATGCATCCATCTGTCCTGTGGTGCTTCCTGCCAGTTGCTGTGCACAGTGTTTGTCCCTGACTGTAGTACACAACATGTTCTCAGGCTCTTTATTTGACAGCAGTGAAATGGACTAACCCAGCAGGCTGCAGCCCAGGTTTAGCCAGGAAAAGATTAGAGCGCTAGATGAAGATGAAGAGAGGGGGTGGCGGTGTGCGCAAGGAGGTTACGGGAA
>JBBPBX010044324.1:0-12135 GCA_038048925.1 Garcialebias charrua | reverse complement strand
GAGGTGCAGGTGGCATGTGGTCGCTCCAGCAGCACGCCTGGGTTTTAGGCAGCACGCCAGTACTGGAGGGAGACGGTCGGTAGCGAGTGAACGGCTCCACCGAAGAACGCATTTATAACGGCTGGAGCTGCAGGGGGTGGGGCTTGTGACCGCGTGACGAAACGCGGTCACATTTAAACCACGCCTAAAAAATCCTGAAAGAGAAATGTGTTTATACACAGTTTGATCTATAACTCCAAAATTAATTGAGCTACAATTTTGAGACTTTTTACTCATTTACAAGATTACAATTACGACATTTATAATGTTTATTGAAGAAAATGTTGAAATTCACTTTACACGGTCTTTAAGAAATTATATTTCTCCAGTATTTTACAGTGGTGCCACTTCAATGGTTTTTGGTCTAAAATGTTCAGTGCTTGTGAGTACAACAGGTTTTAAATCAGATTGAGTTGCTTGGCTCCAGACAGTGACACAGTATGAGAAATGAGACTCATCATGACCCAGAATCATGACATGTAGGTACAACTGAGCAGATTTTAAACGTAAACATAATCTTATAAGAGAAAAACAATTTATGCTTGTCTTTATGGTTTTAAACACTTTCCTACTGTGAGCCTCAAAGTTAACGTAGAATGACACCAGACATTTAAACTCCTCCACTTTTTGAATTTCTCTCTGATCAATCACAATTGAAAAGTTACAGACTTTACACCGGATAGTGAAACACAGTCAGCTGAAGGCTTTTTTCACAAACAGCCATATAAAAATTGAGAGGCATATCTGTCAGAAATGCAAATAGACATTAGATAAAGGGCTTTTAATGATTTAAAACGTACCTGCAGCCAGCCTGCTTGTCACTGCATGGCTCATTTTCCAGAATTTATTTTTTATTTTTTTATAAATAAATAAACGACCGGACCATACCTGTCAAGTTTTGGATTTAAAAATAAGGGAACTTTTCTGCCGGGTACTCCGAGCCATCCCACTAGCCCAGGGGTCTACAACCTTTTCAATCAAAAGAGCCATTTTACGCCTTCGTTCACTAACATAAAAGTGTTCAGAGCCGCAGCAAGGTGCTACAACTGTGATTATCAACTGCTGGCCCATGGGCCACTTTAAGTTTGGTGGAGGTGCTTTTGTGGCCATTATGGGGTGACATTATACATATAAAAAATATCTAATAATTTATATTTTTACAATTTAAAGGTTCAGTATGCAGTTTCTGTAGAACTGCAGCACTTAGAAATATTTTCAACAGGCAAAGCATTCTGATCCCTCCCCCTCAGAGCCATATGTGGCTCTGCCCCCTTGTGGTCTGTTGAATTTCAAATTCAAGCTCTGTTTTTATTGGCTGATTCAAATTCAAGCTCTGTTTTTATTGGCTGGTTACAAACTCTGTTTTTATTGGCTGGAAAATGGCGGGTCACCTTTTCTTTTTAGAAATGCTTATTTACCACCTGGAGAAGCAAGGGGACAATATTTTTTTTAATTTTTTTTCAGAGATTACCTGGCTAACATCAGTCTGTCAGGAGGTAGTGACAGAGTGAAGAAATATGTTCATAAAAAAAGCTACATACTGCAGCTTTAAGACAAATGAAAATATCAAATTCTTGTAGGAGGGTGTAGTTTTATAATTAATAAAAACTATGAACTATGCAGACCTAAGTAATTTTTTTAACTGTGGAAAAATTAATTAACTATAGAAATAAAGCATAAAGTTAAAGTATGTTTTACTCCTTGTACATGTTCCAGCAAAATAAATGAAAACTGCTAAAACTAGTCCTTTTTTTGTCGTTTGTATAACAACCAATAAAACTCAGTTTTATGTTAGTTTTGAGCCGCTGCAGAGGGACCAAAGAGCCGCAAGTGGCTCCAGAGCCACATGTTGCAGACCCCTGCACTAGCCCAACCAAAGTCCAGGACCCCTTACATTTTAAAGTCCAACACCCACCATGTTTTCAAATTGCATCGCCATTAATATTTATTAGTTTATTTAAAAAAAATACAGGAGCGATTACTTATATTGTGGAGAAATAACGGTAAATGTGTTATTTCATGATTTATAGCAGATTTTAGCATGCAGCTCTGGGAAAATCTGCTCCTCTCCATATATGGGCATTCACAAGGGCATTCACGTCACCAAAGTGACGCCTTGGAGTTACAGGCGAGCGAAGAAAAGAAAAAGGAAGCATTTTTAAATATTCCCTAAAGCTGCCTGCAGTTGATTAATCCTGCTGTCGCTCACTCATGTCATCATATTCTGAGCGAGCATCCACTTAGACATACTAGTTTAATTCGTTTGATCGAGACAAATTCATTCATTTCCGCATCGACTTTTTATTCTCCCCCCCGTGACCAGAAAGGCAGTCAGAGCCAGCCGCGCAGCTGAGCTCTGCGTGCGAGCTCCCCGCGTGCTTCCCGACCCGTGCTCCTTGCAGCTGAGGAGAGCAAATGCATACACTCGAGGGAGCAAATTACACCGGCACGAGGAACTTCAAAGGAACGAGGAACGAGGAGCCAGGGACGCGCGCGGCTCGCAGCTCGCTCCTTTGGGCAGATGAGAGCAACAACAGGTCCGCAGCGGTGTTATAAAATAAATAATAAATAAAATCAGAGCGCTGGTCCATATACAGTACACACAAATGCACCAGGAAATATGCAGGAAATATGCAGTTTTCTCCTACTCTCTCTCATAAACCTCCATGGAAACGCACTCCTACCTTTCTGCTTTCTGGGTGGAGATGTCACAAAAGTCACATGACCCTTCGGGACTCTTCGGCCAGGTTTCCGGATTCATTCGGGAATGTTTTTTTTTTTTTTTTTTAACCCTCGCCTGGCCCAAATGCAAAAATGAAAATAAAATTCATAAAATACTACAGTAATTCTCCAATATGGTGAATTGTTACTGTCACGGTGGGTGTTGTCCTTTAAGACAGGTTTACAAGAAATCTAAAATAACTACCTATCAGCCTCTTTCAAACCAGTTATGTGATCACAATCTGATAGGCCTACCTTTGTGCTTGACGGATTTTTCATGCTGACGGACATCGTTCCTTCCCCCATGAGAGACACTAAAGTCGCAGTTACAAATCTTACAAAACGCGTAATTGTGCCCCACCCTACTCTTCTTTAGGAAAGTAAATTCGCTGTCCCATTTTTCAAGATATTTACACGAAGTCTTAACTTTTTTGGCAGGGACGCCTTCTCTCTCGTTACATTCATCTCTGTTGTTTTTCCGGGTTTGTTCCCGCTGCCAACACTAACATCGCGAGAACTGCCACCGAGGCTACTGCAGGTGGCAGTTCTCGCGAGGCTAGTGACAGAGGCACTGGAATGTTTTTTTTTTTTTTTTTTTAATATTATAATACGGGAAATTTCCGGGAAAATAATAATTCGGGATGACAACGGGAAAGAGGGGTAAAATCCGGTAGTTTCCCAGCCAAAACGGGAGACTTGACAGTTATGCCGGAAGCACGCTATCGGTAGAGAGCTCACGTTGGACTGTTCAAGGCGGTGAAAAATGCGCTCAGCATTGTCCCATAGTTTTGTAATGTCGTGGAATAACTGCGCATGCACCAGTTATAATGAGAGTCTATGGAAGAGATCCTTGCGCCCCCAAACAAGAAATACGTCATCAATCAAAAAAACGTTTTTTGAAACAAACAATATAACTCATCATTACTCATAAAATATTTATCCTACACAACTAAAAACATATATGCATATATTTCGAAATATTTTTATTTTATTATTTCATTTTTATAAATAAAAAAATTAAGTCTTCTATGTAAAATGGTCCAGAAGTTCTAGTGGGGTGGCACCCTAGCGCCCTCTATTGGCCGGCCGCCCCTGGTGAAAGGTGAAGTACCCCCACCTGCCTCTACCCCCATTTGCCCCACTCTGGGCCCTTGAGCAAGGCCCTTAATTAACTTAACCCCCACCATCTGCTCCCCCTGTGTCCTAGATAGCAGCTCTCTGCTCCACAGAGGGCTGTGGTAGCTCGGTGGTCTGTCCTTGTGTCAGGAAGGACATCCAGAGTAAAAACAATCGTCAAGTCTTCGTGCGAGTAAGTTCGCTGTTACGACCCCTGAAGAAGAGAGCAGCTGAAAGAAAAAAAAGCACATATATCCAGAATCAGAGTCAACCACTAAAAGATTACAGAATGTTCAGTTGAATAGACCTTTTACCAGTTGACGTCATCACGCAAAGCTCGCCTGAAACGAGCGTTCTGATTGGACGGCAAAAAGCCGAAACCGGATGCAGAGGGGTAGGAAGGAGCCGAGCAGCTTCGTAATGATAGAGAGTTGTAATTTAGAAGCTTGGTTTCTTAAAATAGTGGACAACAACTGGTCAAAATGCCTGAACATTGTGCCGCGGATACGAGAGGAGGTGATTGTGTGCGCTGATGGAAAATGGGGACAACTTTTTTTTTCCCCAGCAAATGCTCCCAGCAAAACTGTGCGAATAACTTACAGAAACAGAGAAATGGCTGAAATGTTTTTAAAGTCAGACCTCAAATAATGTTAATAAAACATGTTTGTCTTGTGGAAACTACTACTGTATATTTTTTCAACGCAGAAAGAGTTCAAATGATAACAGCTAACAGTGCAGTGGTCTGTTCATTTTTATAGAGCTGCACAGAGTGTTTGATGCTATTTTACTCACCTGTTATTTCTTCAGGGGGGTTGAAGGAAGAATCTCCTTGCATGTCGCAGGTTGAAACAGGTTGAAACTTCAACACAGGCAGTGGACTGAGGAACAGCGAGGTCTCGTAGAACTAGCTAGCTGCTAACTTAGCAACTGTCCAGTCGCATTCTGCTGCGGGAGGTTGTTCTCTGTTTTGTCTGTTTCCCATATCCAAGATGTAATGTTGGAACGTAATCCACGGAGCTTGGACCATTACCCACTGAGCAAGGTGACGTCTATACGACGTCTTTTTCAGGTCATTTCTGGACGTCGAAATCAGGTCCCTGGAAGGTCGAAAACGTTACGCCAGATGACGTCTTTTCCCCGACGTTTAAAAGACGTCTTTTTTCCGACGTCCAACAGACGTCTATATTCCTGACGTCTAAAAGGCGTCTACATTAGACGTCTATATTCCTGACGTCTAAAAGGCGTCTACATTAGACGTCTATCTGACGTCAATAACTTACTGTATTTAGCTTATTCTAATTAGGCTATTATATTTAACTTATTTTAGTCACTTTACATGCTGCTTGTCAAAATCATGCTATGCATATAAAAAGTATAATGAATCTACTTTAAAATTGCGTTGAGGCAAACAAATCTAGGGAAATACTTTGACCATCCGCAGCTTTAAAATCCTACAAACAGTTGGATTAAGTTTTACAAATCACTCCATAAATTTTACCTTTATCCTGTTTATTTGACACAATTTAAAGGAACAGCATAACACATAAAATTGAGAATTCCACCTTTGGTAACTTAAAAAAAAAGCTTTACATTACGGAACTTATCAACTGGTGGCAACACAAAATACACAAACAAATCTATAAAAGTACACAGCTCACTTGGGTCTGTACTTCACATAATTTTTTTTTTTAAATGCCTTCATTCTTTGGCCGTACTTCACATATTTTTTTTTTTTTAAATGCCTTCATTCTTTGGCCGTACTTAACATAAACAATAATAATTTTTTAACATGCCTTCATTTTTGGTCTGTACTTAACAATTTTTTTTTTAACATGCCTTCATTTTTCTTTTTGATATAGCAGGCAGTAACAAGAGAAATAAAAAAGCTGTATAAAATTACAGTCCCCTCACCACAAAAATAATCTGTACAAAGTGTGCTGGTCATAATATTTTAAATAAGTTGTTTTATTTCAGGAATTCCATTCAAAAAGTGAAATATTCATTACACACAGACTGATATATTTCAAATGTTTATTTATTTTAATGTTGATGATTAAAACTGACAACCAATGACAACCCTAAATTCAGTATCTCAGAAAATTAGACTACTACTTGAGCTCAATAAAAATAAAGTATTTTTATAAATGTTGGCCAACTGAGATGTATGAACATGAAATGTACAATATGTACATCTTTCAATAGTTGGGGCTAAGGACCATGCTACCATGTTAATACTTTTCAGTTGGCCAACATCTATAAAAATCATTTTTTAATTGATCTCAAGTAATGTAATTTACTGATAATGAATTTGGAGTTTTCATTAGTTGTCAGTTATAATCATCAGCATTAAGATTATTTTTAAATATATCAGTCTGTGTGAATGAATATACAGTAATACTGTATAGAAGTTTTACTTTTTGAATGGAATTACTGAAATAAATAACTTTTTCACAATATTCTAATTTTATGCCCAGCACCTATTTGCATCTCCCCCCCAAAAAAGTGTTCCTCAGTTCTGTGTGAGCCCGTATCCTCCACTTCTATGTGGCACGTTTTAAATGTCCTGTGTGACCCTATGTCCTCCACCTCTTTGTG
The DNA here is from genome assembly GCA_038048925.1 of Garcialebias charrua. Taxonomy (NCBI): domain Eukaryota; kingdom Metazoa; phylum Chordata; class Actinopteri; order Cyprinodontiformes; family Rivulidae; genus Garcialebias; species Garcialebias charrua. The sequence goes on along the minus strand of JBBPBX010044324.1, from coordinate 5,664 downwards.
GTGCATTAAATGTCCAGTGTCCACTTCTTTGTGGTGCATTAAATGTCCAGTGTCCACTTCTTTGTGGTGCATTAAATGTCCAGTGTCCACTTCTTTGTGGTGCATTAAATGTCCAGTGTCCACTTCTTCGTGGTGCATTAAATGTCCAGTGTCCACTTCTTCGTGGTGCATTAAATGTACAGTGTGAAAGCCCCACCTCCACTTCTTTGTGGCACATTTTTTCATTCAACCTTTATTTATACAGGCTAGCCTCGTTGAGCCACGGGGACTCATTTACAAGAGAGACCTGTCTCACTCACACCCAAGGTCATAGAGTCCCCATCAGTCTAACATGCATGTTTTTGGACTGTTGGAGGAAACTGGAGCCCCCGGAGAAAACCCACGCATGCACGGAGAGAACATGCAAACTTCACCCAGAAAGGCCCCCGGACCGGGATTTGAACCGGGGACCTGCTCGCTGAGAGGCAGCAGCTCTACCAGTTGTGCCAGTTGTGTTAATTGTCCAGTGTGAGCCCATGTCCTCCTTTGCATGTTTTAAATGCTCTGCAGCATGAGTCCTTATAAAATCCTTTGTTGCTGCAGAATCTCCATTCATGATTCCATCTGCATTTGCAAAAAAACAAACAAAAACAAAAAGTAATTAGCAATATGCAAGGGCAACCTGGAAAATGCAGTGTCTTGCTGGGATCTCCCTGATTAATAAATAAATAAATAAAAACATCCATCCCAGCAAATGTTGATAGGTGGCTTTGAGTTTTTGCCAATCACTTAGAACACTAGTTAACACACTAACACACATTTTTATTTATTAACCTTTATTTAAGCAGGCAAATCCCATAGAGATCACAGATCTTTTTTTCAAGGGAGGCCTGGACCTGAAGGCAGAACATGCATGTTTTGGATCTGTTGCAGGAAACCGGAGTACTCGGATAAAACCCACGCAAGCACGAGAAGAACATGCAAACTCCACAGAAACACTCCAGGTCCAACCGGGGATTGAACCCAGGACCTTCTTGATGTGAGACAATAGTGCTAACCACTGAGACATCGTGCTGCCAAATTTGAGTCAGAGTCAGAGAGAATTTATTGTCATTTGCACCGCATGTAGTACATGTGTTGAAAACGAGATTATGTACACAGGGTCCCAGTTACATCCAACAACAAATGCAAGAGAAAAACAATAATAACATCTAGGATTAACTAAGAGAGACATCAGCTAGTAATACACTAAGCCCTAATGTAGTAGAAAAACATCATTATAAACAGCAGCACGAACATGAGTCATTATGAGCAGATGGTCACAGATGAACGCAGCAACAAGAAACAGATCAGTATCAACATGATGTGACATTTTGCAGTGTTTATTCTTATTATTTATTTATTCATGAGTCTGACAGCCTCAGGGTAGAAGCTGTTCCTCAGTCTAGTGGTTCTACATTTGATGCTCCTCAACCTCCGTCCCGAGGGGAGTGGTGCAAAGAGTGAGTGTGCTGGGTGAGTGAGGTCTTTCATGATGCAGGTGGCTCTTTTTCTGCATCTGGAGGTGTAAATGTCTGTGATGGTGGGGAGACTGACTCCCACAGACTTCTGTGCAGCCTTCACCACTCTCTGTAGAGCTTTCCTCTCTGCAACTGTGCAGCCTCCATGCCACACGTTGATGCTGGAGCACAGGACGCTCTCCACTGCACACCTGTAGAAGGAGGTGAGGACTGGCTGCTCAGACCAGCTCGTCTCAGCCGTCTGAGGAAGTAGAGTCTCTGATGACCTTTCTTGATCAGGCTGGTGGTGTTGTTGCTCCAGCTGAGGTTATCATTCAAGTGTACACCCAGGTACTTGTAGCTGGAGACCACCTCCACCGCAGATCCACCTATGTACAGTGGGGTGTGGGTGTGTTTGTTCCTTCTGAAGTCCACAATCATCTCCTTCGTCTTCTTCACATTCATGTGAAGGTTGTTCTCTTTGCACCAGCTCTCCAGATGTTCCACCTCCTGTCTGTAGCTGGATTCATCATTGTTTGTGATGCATCCCACCACCGCTGTATCATCTGCAAACTTAACAATATGACAGCCTGGATGTGTGGCTGTACAATCATATGTGAGCAGAGTGAACAGAAGAGGGCTCAGCACACATCCTTGAGGAGAGCCAGTGCTGAGGGTGATGGTGGAGGAGGAGAAGTTGTGGATCTTCACGGACTGTGGTCTGTTTGTTAAGAAGTCTAGTACCCAGTTACAGATGGAGGGGCTTAGTCCAAGTGTAGATAGTTTGTCTATCAGAGTTTGGGGGATCATGGTGTTGAAGGCAGATGTGAAGTCCACAAAGAGCAGACGCACGTATGAGTCCTTCTGATCCAGGTGGGTGAGAGCAGTGTGGACCACAGAGGAGATGGCGTCCTCTGTTGATCGGTTCTTGCGGTATGCATATTGATGAGGGTCCTCGCTGATGTTGACGGTTGTCTTGATGTGGGACATGACCAGTTTCTCAAAACATTTAGCGACTATCGGGGTGAGGGCCACCGGTCTATAGTCATTCAGACCAGTCACTGTGGAGCTTTTTGGGACTGGGATGATGGTGGCAGTCTTCAGGCAGGTGGGAACTGACTCCACATCAGCACATCAGTTAAAAAATTGCTGCAAAACGCACTCGAGTTGCCAAACATTTTCATATCTATGAGGTGCCATTAGCAAAGTTACAAAAATCAACAGCAATATTTTAGTTTAGAGAAAACATTTTTTTCCAGTCAAATTTTAACCATGTTATTAATACACGTCGTTCTAAATTAAATATTTAATTTGATAGCTAAATATTTAGTTTACAAAACTAAATACTGAACTTGCAAGTAAAATATTTAGTTCAGATGGTTAGTGGGTGGGTGAGCGTGTGTTGATACATACCTATCAAGAAATTTGTAGACAAAGTCCTTGGTGTGCTTTCCTCCAATTCTGGAAATTTGCAGAACCTGTTGGAATAAATCCATGATACAGTTCACTGACACTTCCAAGTGTTTGGTTGTACAGTACTGCGTTATGCTCGGCTTTCCTCCAGACTTGTAAAACCTACCAGGGTAGCAAATTTGGAGTCACGAGGTGCTCCTCTCTCACAAAATCCTCCATGGTCTCTATCCTTTTTGGCACAGGGTGGGAGAGGGATGTAGGGCTAGGCGATCGCCGAGGTCAATGAAGAAGTTGAATACGCTGAAACACTGGGGGGAAAAATAAAACAAAAACACACATGTCTTGATTACAATCTCTCCAACAGCAAGGTGGCTGTGGTTGATCATTTTTTTCCAAGTGTCTCACTGCTAACTGTTCAATACTTACCATCCTGAGGCAATGGGAATGCCCATCTTCCAATTTCTGATCTGGAAGTGGCATCGGTTTTCCATGAAAAAAATAATAAAATAAATTTTATTTTGCAAGGCCTGATAAAATAAACAATGGTTTAAAGTGTAATGTATACCGGTACTCACTGGGCGTTGACAGGTCCTTGGGTTGAGGCGCTGCACTTGCTGAGGACAAAAACAAAAGATTATTCAGCGATGCAAAATAATTAAGATGAAGCAAAAAGGTGCATTAGCTGTGAAATGTCCTCTAGGACCAACGCTCCACAAATTTATATATATATATATATATATATATATATATATATATATATATATATATATATATATAATATATATATCTATCTATCTATATATATATATATATATATATATATATATATATATATATATATATATATACCCCTCCCTGGGCTGCCACCTTACCGTGGTGGAGGGGTTTGAGTGTCCCAATGATCCTAGGAGCTATGCTGTCAGGGGCTTTATGCCCCTAGTAGGGTCACCCAAGGCAGACAGGTCCTAGGTGAGGGACGAGACAAAGCGCAGCCCACAAGACCCCTTATGATGAGTAATATAAATGGAAACAATGTTCCCTCGCCCGGACGCGGGTCACCGGGGCCCCACTCTGGAGCCAGGCCCGGAGGAGGGGCACGTTGGCGAGCGCCTGGTGGCCGGGCTTTCACCCATGGAGCTCGGCCGGGCACAGCCCGAAGAGGAGACGTGGGTCCCCCTTCCCATAGGCTCACCACCTGTGGGAGGGGCCAAAGGGGTCGGGTGCATTGTGGAATGGGTGGTGGCCGAGGGCGGGGACCCTGGCGGTCTGATCCTCGGCTACAGAAGCTGGCCATTGGGACATGGAATGTCACCTCTCTGGTGGGGAAGGAGCCTGAGCTAGTGTGTGAGGTTGAGAGGTTCCGGCTAGAAATAGTCGGACTCACCTCAACGCATGGCTCTGGCTCTGGAACCAGTTTCCTTGAGAGGGGTTGGACACTCTTCCACTCTGGAGTTGCCCCTGGTGAGAGGCGCCGAGCAGGAGTGGGCATACTTGTTGCCCCCCATCTCGGTGCCTGTACGTTGGGGTTCACCCCGGTGAACGAGAGGGTAGCCTCCCTTCGCCTACGTGTGGGGGGACGGGCTCTGACTGTTGTTTGTGCCTATGCGCCGAACGGCAGCGCAGATTACCCACCCTTTTTGGAGTCCTTGGAGGGGGTATTGGAGGGTGCGCCTCCTGGGGACTCCCTTGTTCTGCTGGGGGACTTCAACGCTCACGTGGGCAATGACAGTGAGACCTGGAGGGGTGTGGTTGGGAGGAACGGCCCCCCTGATCTGAACCCGAGTGGTGTTCTGTTGTTGGACTTCTGTGCTCGTCATGGATTGTCCATAACAAACACCATGTTCAGGCATAAGGGTGTCCATATGTGCTCTTGGCACCAGGACACCCTAGGTCGTAGTTCAATGATCGACTTTGTTGTCGTCTCATCTGATCTGCGGCCGCATGTCCTGGACACTCGGGTGAAGAGAGGGGCGGAGCTGTCCACTGACCACTACCTGGTGGTGAGTTGGCTCCGATGGTGGGGGAGGATGCCGGTCAGACCTGGCAGACCCAAACGTATTGTGAGGGTCTGCTGGGAACGTCTGGCAGAGTCTCCCGTAAGACGGAGCTTTAACTCCCACCTCCGGGAGAGCTTTGAACACGTTCCGAGGGAGGCGGGGGACATTGAGCCCGAGTGGGCCATGTTTCGCGCCTCTATTGTCGAGGCAGCTTATCGGAGTTGTGGCCGCAAGGTTGTTGGTGCCTGTCGTGGTGGCAACCCTCGAACCCGGTGGTGGACACCGGCGGTGAGGGATGCTGTCAAGCTGAAGAAGGAGTCCTATTGGGCCTTTTTGGCCTGTGGGACCCCGGAAGCAGCAGATAGGTACCGGCAGTCCAAGCGGCATGCGGCTCGGGTGGTTGCTGAGGCAAAAACTCGGGCGTGGGAGGAGTTCGGAGAGGCCATGGAGAATGACTTCCGTACGGCTTCGAGGCGATTCTGGTCCACCATCCGGCGTCTCAGGGGGGGAAAGCGGTACGCGACCAACACCATTTATGGTGGGGATGGCGTGCTGTTGACCTCAACTCGGGATGTTGTGAGTCGGTGGGCGGAATACTTCGAAGACCTCCTCAATCCTACTGGCACGTCTTCCACTGAGGAAGCGGAGCCTGGGGACTTTGGATCGGGCTCTCCAATCTCTGGTGCGGAGGTCGCCGAGGTGGTTAAAAAGCTCCGCGGTGGCAAGGCTCCGGGGGTGGATGAGATTCGTCCTGAGTTCCTTAGGGCTCTGGATGT
>JBBPBX010044322.1:0-27506 GCA_038048925.1 Garcialebias charrua | reverse complement strand
AGGAAGAAGGTCCACATGTTCAGTAAATACCATACGGTTTCATATACACGCTAACATGTTTTTAAACTCGGGCCTTCGGGTTCTTGGATCTGGTTACGTTTAAAAGTGCAAAACTAATGAACAAATGCAGAATTTTCTGGCAGCAGACCGACATGCTCTGAGACAGCAAAGAGAACATGAGTAAGGAGGTAAATTTGATTAAAAAAAAAAACTGTTTGAACTTCTCTGAACGGGACGTTTTATTTTGGAAAGGCTGAGATGCTGAATTTAAGCTAAAGGTAAAATGTTACATACAGGACTGATGAAGGGATGTAGTCTTGTTCAAATGATGCCTTCACAACATTTGTGAACAATTTAGGTAAAAAGAGTCTTGATGAGGGCAGCACGGTGGCGAAGATGGAGCTGAAAGGTTTGCCGGTTCAAATCCTGGCCTGGGACTTTTCTGCATGGAGTTTGCATGACCCCCATGACCAGAAAAGGAAGAAGTGGGTAAAGATAATGGATGGATAGATGGAGTCTTGAGCACAGGCAGCAGAGCAACTAAAAAGAAAATGCTGGCTTTTGCCGTAATTGCGATGTGCATACAATGAGTCCATAAAGACAATTTAGTAATCTCAGTAACTAAAACCGCATGCACCGTATTTTCCGGATTATAAGTTGCTCTTTTTCAGTTTGGCCAGTCCTGCGACGTATAGTCCAAAGCAACTTATATACGTTTTTTTCTTCCCTATTCATGACACATTTGACTGACTCTTTAAATATTTGTTCATACTGACATGAACCAAAGAGTAAACATTACCATTTGCAGCCACGAGAAGGCCCTCTAGGCTTTTGATAACTACTGTATACGGTGTGTTGTTTCTCTACCACTAACCCCCACAAGCATTCACTTAGAGACAACTGAGAAAAACTTAACACAAGTAAAACACCCCCCAAAAGAAAATGCTATTCTGTATATTACAAACTGCAGGTAATAAAATATGCAAAAAGGTGGGGTCTGTGCAGTCTGCCCAGGTGATTCAACCAAGTGGAAGGGGTGGCCACTCAGAGGTGGAGGGTTCCCCCCTCATGGGGGACCTTCCCCCTTGTCTGGATGGCTCCCGCTGGGCGCATTTCCTCTGCGGCGGTGCGCCGCGACCGGCTCTGGATTGGACTCAGAGGCGGCTCCAGGGGGGAGCTAGGGTGTGCTATAGCCCCCCCTGGAAAAGTCACAGCACCCCCTTAGCACCCCCAAGAAAATATCAGATTATTTTCTTTTTCATCTGAGTTAATATTCTTTAACATGTGGTTGTTGTGATATTTTCCTCGCAAAACACAACTAATAAAAAAAAAAAATCAGTGATTATATCGAGTAAAAAAAAACAACAATCTGATCCACCAGCTGAAGCCCACAAAGATGAGTGATGCTCTCAACACTGACCCAGTAAGGAGCAGAAACTGGTGACATGATGCCTCTGGTTATGCCATTTTTAGCTAATACAACTTGATAAATCATTTCCTGGCTTGCAGTGATAATAAATGACTTATCTGGTCACATTAACTATTTTTAACCAAAATCCAAAATAAACTTTATTAAAATATCCTCACTGCATCTAAATTCATGCGCGTATAAAACTGAAATAATTCCTGCTCAAAGAGTTCATTTTGCCTTAGACAAGAGAATTAAGCCTTGACTGATTTATTATTATTGCTTGTTTATTATTGTTGTTGATTTTTAGTTTGATTATTTTTGTAATAAAACTTAAAAGACAACTTTATTCGGATGATTATTCATTTGTTCTGGTATAGAACTCCCTGTAATAACATATTCACCCTTTACTAATCAGAATCAGTCACTGAAGTACTTTGTAGAATATATTGATTAAGTTGTTGTTGGTCAGTAAACTGACCAGTGGGTGCCAAACTTTAATGAATGAAAAATAAATAAAACAAATGTAGTGGGGCTGAGATGGAAAAAGTGGCATCCTTCTTCCTCCATCTCACCCTTCGTTATGGCTACAAGCTTCTACCCCGAGGTTGTTAGACTCATGAACCCCTAGTCTGAATTATCACTGAAAACAAATCACTGTAATACCATTTGGTTATGTGCTGCTGATCTCATGCTGCTGATCTATTTCATGTTGCTGTGTTCACTCGTCCTCATCTGCTCACACAGACTCATGTTCGTGCTGCTATTGTTTGGCGCATTGTTTCGTACTAGTAGTGCTTAGTGTATTTTTAGTTTAGTGTATTTCTTATTTCATGTCTCGGATCTTTTTTACTGTTTTTCTTTACAATTTGTATTTTTGTTGGATGTAACTGGGACCCTGTCCATAGTTTCGTTCCACCTTATGTACCACATGTGATGTGAATGACACACATTGACCTTGAGAACTGAAAGAACAAATGATCCTTCATAGCATCCTCAGTAAAATGCTTAGCCCCCCCTTAGCACCTGCAGAAAAATATCTCTGGAGCCGCCACTGATTGGACTGGAAGGGTCCGGGACGAAGGTGATTCACGGCTCTGGCCACGAGCTCTACAGCTTCCCCCCACCCGCACCTTGCCACTTCCCAGGGCTGCGGACCACGTGCCTCGCTGCGCCCTTCCTCTCCTCTCTGGAGGGACGGTACTCCCTCACCCCCAGCATGGCTGTCGACCGGTGCAAACAAATAATTGTTTTTAGATGTTAATTGTTAATCTTGTTACATTTCAAAGAACTGCAACAGCGAGTCCTCCCGTGCGCGCCCCCACGGCCGCCAATTGATTTTTGGCATTGGCCCACGTTTCCTGGGCTCAAAGAGTCAGTGGCGACGCACAATAAATGCGACTTATACTCGGAAGTGACACATTTGTTTTTTCCTCTTTACTCTGGAGCAACGTATAGCCTGGAAAATACGGTACTCTTCCTAGTTTACCTTTAAATTAATATTTTCTAACAAGTGTCTTTAGAAATAATGCTGTGTCTTATTACTGTTAGTTTCCTGTAAAACAAACATTTTTCTTAGCTGGAAACCCCTACATATAATACTTTTAAAGCTCCCCTTTCAAACTAGCCTGGTTAAAACCAGACCCTTGTCCTTCACTTCGCTTCGTACTAGGGTCTGGGACTTCTCCCATAGACAACGATTTCTCCGGTAGATTTTTGACCGGACCAATCAGAGAACAGAAGGCGGAGTTTTGAACGACGTCGACTGACGTCGTCAGTTTGCCCTGCTTAAAATGGCTGCCGGCACGAAGGAATTTTCATGAAAACAAGGTAAAAAACTATTATTTCTTTGCTGAGAAAAAATATATTTCTTAGCTGACGTTATATCAGAAGTGTTCCTGAGCTTAACAGTTCCTAAATCAATTCACGAAATGGTCAAATCTGCTGGATTTAAATTGTTTCGGTTTGACATTTTCCAAACAGCCTCGGGTGCGCTACGAAAATAAATTATAAAAAATCGAATTTTATCTCAAATGTTTCATCCAGGCCAACAGTCAGTAAATTAGAGCCATATAATTACACACTGGTAGCAGAAAAAATATCCACCGAGTGGTTTCTGAGCTATTTATCTGAATAGTTAGCCTGGACCTCGCCAGGCTAACTGGACTGGACAGGCTAACGTGACGTATGTTGCGCGGAGCTGCAACATACGTCACGGCCAAACGTTAACGATTGGGTAACCTCAGCAGAGGCCACGCCTCCAGCAAGAATCGGTTCTCTATGGAGAAAGTCCAGACCCTATTACGAAGCGAAGTGTAGGACAAGGGTCTGGTTTTAACCAGGCTACTTTCAAACACGCACTTAGATTTTAAAAAAGCTTACTGCCAGGTGATAAATCGTAAAATTTCAACAATCTGCAAATCTTTTAGACGATTTAAGGATGGAGAATTTTAAGTTATTGTGACCTGGTTTTACTTCTGTTGATTTTTGTGTGTGTTTATAATCAGAATTGCATCCTAACACACAAGCCCTGTTAAAATCAAGCTGTGCAAAAATATCGATATTATTATGAAATAACAGCAATGTAATCCCAGCCTTCATAAACGTTAATAAGAACAGTTTTTCTTTTTTGTTACTGCTGCGCCGATAAAAGTTGTGCAAACCTTCGGCGACTGAAGATCCGAGGCCATAAAGTCCAGAAACCGAAGCCCTGAAGGCTTTCAGCTGCAGCGTTTTAGTCTCACTTCGACTTTTATCCTGAGCATTTGTCTCGGTTTACAGCACACATGGGTTCTGGGGGCTCCAACTACCTAATCAGTGCAACCGCAAAGCCGCGACTCCATCTTTGGCTTTATTTGAAAATAGTTTCGAAGCAACTTGTCGTCACATCGCAACAGGGATTTTATGGTTTCCAGGAGTAAAACAGATAAAAATTTATTTAATACGCATATGAAGTTGGAAGAGGTTTGGGAGATAAATATAAAAAGGGGGGGGGGGTCACTTAGTTTAACCTATTTTTATCTTTAGCAGAAGCTCTAAAAAAGAAAAAAGAAATCCGATTCAGCTCAATCGGGTCGGCAGCAGCAAATAACTTCTAACCCTGCCAGAAGCCACAAGGGGTGAACAGTAAAAATATGGTTTTTCTTTTTCTTTTGTGTGTGTTTTGAATAGAGTTAAGATTTAAAATTGCCTCTGGGAACATAATTAAGTATCATTAAAGTGTTCTGCTTCCCTTAAGAGAAACCTGACGCTACAATAAAAGGCCTTGATGAAATGTTTTCCTGAAATTTCTTAATAATTTCAAATTTAAACTCAAATTGCTGCTGCCCACGAGTGAAGCAGCTGGTTTCTCTTTCAGATGAACTTGGTGCTGACGCAGAAGATCTGACCCGCTCGGTTCGGACACTCACCCGTCTCTCACGCTGCCGAGGCTCGTGGATGAAGACACCGGACTGTTGGCGCCGAAGTTTCCCTCCAGGCCCGGATAGCAGGAGGGCGCGTCAGCAGACGGAGGAAGAAACTCTGGACTGCTGTGGGTCGAGTTGCTGTTAGAATACACACCTGTAACACAGAGAGTACACACAGAGTACACACTGAGTACACAGAGAGTACACGTATACACACTGAGCACACACTGAGTACACATATACACACTGAGTACACAATGAGTACACAGAGAGTACACGTATACACACTGAGCACACACAGAGTACACGTATACACACTGAGTACACAGAGAGTACACGTATACACACTGAGTACACACTGAGTACACAGAGTACACGCACACTGAGTACACACTGAGTACACAGAGAGTACACATATACACACTGAGTACACACTGAGTACACAGAGAGTACACACATGCACACTGAGTACACAGAGAGTACACGTATACACACTAAGCACACACTGAGTACACAGGTAGTACACGTATACAAACTGAGGACACAGATAAACAGAGTACACATATGCACACTGAGTACACAGATAATACACATGTACACACCGAGTACACACTGACATCTATCTATCTGTCTGTCTGTCTGTCTGTCTGTCTGTCTGTCTGTCTGTCTGTCTGTCTGTCTGTCTGTCTGTCTGTCTGTCTGTCTGTCTGTCTGTCTGTCTATCTATCTATCTATCTATCTATCTATCTATCTATCTATCTATCTATCTATCTATCTATCTATCTATCTATCTATCTATCTATCTATCTATCTATCTATCTATCTATCTATCTATCTATCTATCTATCTATCTATCTATCTATCTATCTATCTATCTATCTATCTATCTATCTATCTATCTATCTATCTATCTATATCTATCTATCTATCTATCTATCTATCTATCTATCTTGTATCTATCTATCTATCTATCTATCTATCTATCTATCTGCTGTATCTATCTATCTATCTGCTGTATCTATCTGCTGTATCTATCTATCTGCTGTATCTATCTATCTATCTATCTGCTGTATCTATCTATCTATCTGCTCTATCTATCTACAGTATCTATCTACAGTATCTATCTATCTACAGTATCTATCTATCTACAGTATCTATCTATCTACAGTATCTATCTATCTACAGTATCTATCTACAGTATCTATCTATCTATCTATCTATCTATCTATCTATCTATCTATCTATCTATCTATCTATCTATCTATCTATCTATCTATCTATCTATCTATCTATCTATCTATCTATCTATCTATCTATCTATCTACACATTAAAATAAACTACTACTTACTACTATTCCTACTGCGGTTTTTCACTTATCGCGGGGCTTCAGGGTACAGATCCCCGCGATAAACAAGGGACTACTGTACACACTTAGTAGACACTGAAACACAGTGTACATATATACACACTGAGCACACACCTGAAACACAAATAGTACACGTATACACACTGAGTACATACTGAGTACACACTGAAAACAGATAGTAAATGTATACACACTAAGATCCCCGCGATAAACAAGGGACTACTGTACACACTTAGTAGACACTGAAACACAGTGTACATATATACACACTGAGCACACACCTGAAACACAAATAGTACACGTATACACACTGAGTACATACTGAGTACACACTGAAAACAGATAGTAAATGTATACACACTAAGTATACACTGAAACACAGATAGTACATGTACACACACTGAGTACACACCTTCTAGCCACCATTAAGCTGGTTTTAGTTGTTAGCTAGTGTTTTACTGTTTTTAGTTAGCTAATTGCTACTTATAGCTTAAATGTTGTGTTTTGCTACTATTTTTTTGTTAGTATTTTGCTTCAGATTTGAATATGCTATTGCTAATTTAATCTTCTAGCTAACATTTAGCTAGTTTCAATTTTCATCCAGTGTTTTGCTCTTTTAACAAGTGTTTTGCAACGTTTATGTCAGGATGGCACCATCTAGGATGGCACCATCTAGTGGGCATCCTTTGTCTGTTCTCTTTGTGGTTTTCTGTCAGCCAGCTCCTGATGTTTGTTCTTAGTTTTATTAATGCCCCTTTTCCACTCGCTCGGCGCAGAGCGGATCAGTCTGGTCCGGCCTGGTTCAATTCGGATCGGCTCACATGTAGCTCTGTCTCCATTCACTTCTGTAGCCCTTCGGTGGGCGGGGTGTAGGATCCTACTCTCTCACACGTGGTGGAGGTAGTGTTCCCTTAACTATTTTCTTTTGCCATGATATCTATTATGTTCGAGCTCCAACAATACGATCAGCTACGCTTCGGTTTGGTGCGGGCGAGGACAAGCTCAGATGGAGGATCTGTTGTTGTTGTTCTGAAAAGACCCACAATGCACCTTTCCCCAATAAAAGACAAACGTAAGATAAGTTGTTTGAATCGAGTGTTTGAAAAAAAACATTTGTTTGAGAAGGGGCAGATATAATAAGATTATTTTCTTCTTCTGCTTCCTTTCATGTCATGTATTGTTTTATTTCTTGTTGTTTTGTAAATAGTTTTCTTGTGTTTTTTTAATCTGGAATGAATAAATAATCTAAAAAAAAAAAAAAAGTTATACCAAGTGGGAATCGAACCCACTTGGTCTAGATAAGGTTTGGAGCAGCAAAAAAAAACAACGCGTTTCCAGTGAGCTACTGAGGCATGTTTATCTTTTAAGGTCCACATTTCTTTTAAACGAACCGCCCCTCATAAAATTCTGGCTACGCCCCTGTTTATGACGTGAAGGACGGCGCGCTTACAGCTCGCCTACCCTGCTCTGAAATCAGTCCGGAATCGCGGTGCGACGCGGCTCATATGTGAGGTGGGAAATGCATCCAGCTCGCTTCTGGCACGCATATATTGCGCAATAACCGACCCGAACCGGCAAGTGGAAAAGGGGCATTAGTTTCCCCTGTTCCAGTCCTGTTTTCCTAGTTTCATGGTTAGCTTTATTCCCTAGATCCTGCTTTGGTATTTATTAATGTTTAGGTTTGATAATTCCCCTGACCCTGGTCTCCTTGTTTATCAGTTCTTAATTCATGTATTTAGTTTCTACATCTCCAGTCCTTTTACTCCTAGTTTAAATCTCCATGTTTACCTGCTTCTAGTTTCATGTTTAGTTTAACTCTGCTACTGGTTTCAGTTTAGTTTCAGTTTAGTTTAATCCCCACATCCCAGGTTTGATTAGTTTCCCAGCCATGTTCTGTTAAGTGTTCCCAGGTGTGTGTCGTTACTTCCTGTCTTGTCTGTGTGTACATATACTCTGTCTGCCAGTCTGTCCTTTGTCGCGTCGTCGTTAGGTACTGTACTGCCTAGTCTTGTCTTGTTCCTGCCTTGGTCCCGTCCTGATGGTTCTGATTCATGTAAGTTGTTGCTGCCATGTCAGCTCTTTGATTGCTTCTTTATTAAAGTATTTATTTTGTATACTTCTGAGTCTGAGTCCCTGCCTGCACAACTGGATTCGTACCCACCTCTAGTGTAAACCCTGACAGTTTAGCTTCTAGCTATGTTAAAAGACTTCTGCTTTTTTTTAGGTAGTCGTATTTTTTTTTAAATAAAACTGCTAGCTACCATTTTGATACTTTTATAATTTAGCTAACCTTTACGACTTTCAGCTTCTAGCCACCATTTAGCTAGTTTTAGTTTTTAGCTGGTGTTTTGGTCCTTTTTGATAGCATGTAACAATTTTTTGCTTTAATTTAGTGTTTTGCTACTATTAGTTGTTAGCTAGCATTTTGCTACTGTTAGATTTTAGCTTGTATTTGCTATCTTTACCTTCTAGCTACCATTTAGCTAGTGTTAATGTCAATCCAATTTATGTTTTTTTCTAGTTTTAGCTTATACAGTATCTACCATTTTGGCTATTTTAGTTTTTAACGGTTTTTCTATTTTTAGCTAGTTTTCTTATTTTTCAGAAGCCTTTTGCTTTTTTAGCTACTAGCTACCATTTTGGTACTTTTAGATTTTATCTAGCCTTTGCAATATTTGGTTTCTAGCAACACTCTAGCTAGTACTGTATTGGTTGTTAGTCAGTGTATTTCTCCTTTTATCTAGTCTTTTAAAGATTGGTTAGCTTTTGCTACTATTAGCTTCTAGTTACGCCTTTGATACTTGTCAGAATTTGTATCTTTTAGCTAGCATTTAAAGTATTGGTGTTTTGGTATTTTTAGTTCTTAGCTTGTTTTTTGTAAAAAAAATATATAAAAATAAAAAAGCAGCAGCTGCTCCTGTCAGCCATTTTAAAACACTGAAAGTTTTCTTTTTGGCACTTTTTGTGACAAAACTTTGTGGCATAATTAACTCTTAGTTTAACTTCAGGTCGATCGTTTTATGTGCTAATTTGTTAAATGACATTGCAGACATCTTAAAGCTGTGTTAACGAAGGCTTTTACATCACAATTATAAGCTTTAGTTTCTTTTAAGCAGGGCTGAGCGCTGTATGAGCTTCTTTTTTGTCACGCTTTGTGATCAGTGAGACTATGATGTAATTACTGTACGAATATTTAGGAATATTGGACATTTTTTAGCCTGTTTCCTCATAAAATTATCCACATTTTCTAAATAAAGGCCAACATATTTATTTAAAATTGCTGTTTATATCATAAGCAGGGCTCTCAACTGTTTACAATAAGCCCATATGTCCTCTCTAAACAAGAAAAATACACAGTTTAGTAAAAAAAAACCAAGATGTTAGGTTTTAATGTTTTTGATAAGGGAAAAAGAGTCCTCTTGGGATATTTTCTAAATTAAACACTGACAGGCTTGTTTTTCCCTGTATAAACAGAGCTTGTTGTGTGCCGTTTGAGGCTTTTCCCTCCGAGTCCTCGAAGTACAAAAATGCAAAAAGTAGTGTGAAGTAATGGACGTGGACAGCTCTCCTGGACGTGCTCGCCTCTCTTTCGCCAACCCAACTTCAATATCCCTGACAGCTTCTTGATCCAAGTTCAGCCATTGAAAGGGAGTGAGGGAAAAAAATAACCCATTTGGCTGGGAGGAACAGAAAGATGGGCGGAGCGAGAACCAAAGCTGCCCACAGCCGGTGCCCGGTAATTGGACGAGGTAAACACGAGCAGGGTGAGCTTTCTTAGGAGGAATGAGAGGACAAGGGAGCGAGTGAGGCCATGTGGGGAGAAACAAGAAGAGACAGCTTAATGGCCCAGTAGTACTTGCCGGGACAACGTCTCTCTGTTTTTCCAGAGAGGTGTCAGAGAATAAACGCCAACGTTTGCTACTGTTTCGTACCTGCAAAGTCGTCTAAGGCTGGTAAAGGCGAGCTGTGGAGGTGCTGCCGTGCCAAACAATCACTCAAGATGTCAGATTCCAGCATGGTGTGACCATGGGTCTGCCAACAAGACAAAAAAACACACATTCATTAGGACATCTTTATTTACAATCACTTGTGATATTTCTGTGTTGAGGCCGTTTTAACAAAACTTATTTTCGTAATATACGGAAAACTAGTTTATTTTGGCAGGGAATGCTCTACTTAAATTTTTATTGCTTACTACAAAAGGTGAAAGGGGATTACTTTTATTTGATTAATTATTGGATATACCTCTATAACTGAACTTGGGAAAATTGGTGTCTCACATCTTTAATCTCTCCATAAGCCAAAATACCATTCCAAATGTCTGGAAAACGTTTGTTCTACCTTTGCTGAAGGGAGGTGACTCCACCATACTGAACAACTATCGACCAATCTCTAAACTCTGTTTTCTTGCTAAGGTTTTAGAAAAATTGATTAATTCCCAAGTCAAGAAGTATTTAGATTATTTTAACTTCTTACCTCTCCATCAATCTGGTTCCAGGAAACAACACAACACAATGACTGTATCGTTGAAGGTTTTTAATGATGTTGTTGAAGCTTTGGATGCTAAGGATTATTGTGCTGCACTTTATTTAGACCTGTCTAAAGATTTTGACACTGTGGATCAGCACAACTTATGTGATAAGCTCTCTGAAATTGGTTTCTCAGATCACACTACTGGCTGGTTCTCCAATTATCTCTCAGATAGAAGGCAAAGTGTTCAACATAATGGTACTACTGTTAACAACGGTGTACCACAAGGTTCAGTCTTAGGACCCACCTTCTTCACGATCTACATAAGTAATGTAGACCAGATACAGCCTGATGCATCCTTACATTTCTATGCTGACGGCACAATAGTTTACAGTCGCGCTAGAACATCTGCCAAGATTTTCCAGCTTTTAAAGTTTGCTTTAGACATCATTCAGTCAGATTTGTTCCATCTCAAACTTGTGCTCCTGGAACACCTTGCAAAAAGATCTGAAGTTCTTGACCTTGACCTCTATAAGGGAGTTTAAACAACTGCTAAGTTTATGGCAAAAACCAGCTCAGACATGTTCTGGTTTTTAGTATTTTACACCGCTTTATATTGTAGCTGTTTTTGTTTTGTTTTGATTTTATTTCTCCTATTTACTTTTTAATTGTACAGAATATGCTTTTTATATGATTGTCTATTGTCGTTTGTACCTCTTCTGTGTTTTTTGTTTAAAACAGGTCTCTCTTGTTAATGAGTCCTCCTGGTTCAATTCCTAACCTGTATAATTCAATATAGTTCAATTACTAACCTGTATAAATAAAGGCTGAATGAATGAAAAAAACAAAGGTGGCGACAACAGAACCAAATGTACAGATATTATGTTAGTACTATTTTGTGTGGTTGTAGGCAAGATTTCCCTGGAGCTTTAATTCAACTAAATTCAACTGAATTCAGTTTATTTATATAGCACCAAGGCACAACTGAAGTCATCTCAAAGCACTGAAAAGAAACATCCATCCATCCATTAACGTTTACCCGCTTCTTCCATTTTGGGTCAAGGGGGTTGCCTGTGCCCATGTCCAGCAATCACAGTGCGAGGGGCGGGGTACACCCTGGATGGGTCGCAAGTCCATCACAGGGCCACACAGAGACAAACAACCATTCACTCTCTCACTCACACCCAGGGACAATATAGAGTTACCCATCAGCCTAACATGCATGTTTTGGTCTGTGGGAGGAAACCGGATTCATATATAAAAATAATAATTTAACACTATTAATCTGAGGAGCAGACTGCTTTGAATTTAACTCCATCGCAGAACTCTAAACTGTATGCCACGGGGGGCCGTGACGTACTTCCGGTAAAATGCAACCCACTTCCGGTTCCCATCCACCTCCGTTGTTGTTAGCGTTAGCTCCTAGTAGCAGACCATGACGACGAGCCAAAACGGGAAGCGGCTGCGCGCTACCGGCACTACACGTGAGTTCTGTTGTGTCCGCTCACTGGTGGGAACAGCTGTTCCGAGGGGGGGGTTCGGCGAAAATGTATTGCGGCTATCTGTAGGGGGATCGTCGCCATAATTTTATATGGATTTATATGTGTATAGAGTTATTATTGGTGTGTATGCATATGTTTTATTAATTGTATTTAGTCATTTATGTTCGTGTCTTTCCCGCTAATCGGAAGTGCGCCGTCTGTGCAATGACTGTGGAGGTGCTGGAACGGATGTCCGTGGCATATAGTTTATTTAACTCCATCGCAGAACTCTCATCTTGAGCAAGTATGAAGGTGACAGTGGAAAGGAAAAACTCCCTCATGAGGAAGAAACCTTTAGCAGAACCAGGCTCAGGACAAGCGGCCATCTGCTTTGACCGGCTGCGTTTGAGAGGAACAGATATACAATGGCAGGTCAAGAATCACATGTTAAGATAGAAATACAGTAGTCCCTCGTTTTTTGTTGTGGATCCGTACCCTGAAGCCCAGCGATAAACAATGTTTCTAAATTCTAAACGCTCTAAGAGCACAGAATGTCATGATTTCAGCTCCCTGCTTCCTCTCAGCCTCTGTGCTCTCGGCCAAGCCTACTTCTCCGCTGCATAATGGCGACCGACAGATGATGTAGATGGAGAGAGGAGGAGCTGTAGTGTGGTGTGGGCTACAAAAAGATGCAGCAGGTGCTAAATAATTTTAAATAATTTAATTTAAATATAAATTCCACGCTGATTGTGCAGCGCATCCATCAATCAGCCAATTGTGTGTCATGTCCAATCTTATTTTGAAAAACCACGATAGAGGGAGTCTGTGAAAAACAAACCATGAAGTAGCGAGGGAGTACTGTAGTATCAAATGAAAACTATTCAATTTTAGCAAATAATTTAAGGAAATGAGGTCAGTTTGTCCTGCAGTCTGAAAGCGAAGTGCTCTGTTAGGAAAATATGGAACAATAAGATCTTGAATATAAGATGGAGCTAGGTTGTTGAGAACTTTGTAGGTTAGAAGTAAGATTGTGAATTACTTTGCAAATTCTGGATTTGACAGGGAGCCAGGAGAGAAGCTAAAACTGGAGAGAGATGATCTCTCCCACTAACTCCAGTTAAGACTCTGGCAGCAGCATTTTGGATCAACTGAAAACTTTTTAAAGAAATATTTGGACACCCAGATAACAAACCATTGCAATAGTTCAGTTTAGGCATGGCAAATGCATGAACCAGTTTTTCTGCATCATTTTTAGATAAGATGTTTCTAATTTTAGTGATATTACACAGGTGGAAGAAGGTGATTCTAGTAACGTTTTTAATGTGGGGGATAAAAGACATGTTCTGAATCAAAAATAACACCAAGATTTTTAACATTAGAGCTGGAGGCCAGATTGATGCCATCTATTGGGGGCAAAAGACTGAAAAATTTATTCCTTAGATTCTTAGGTCCAAAATCCAAAACCTCAGTCTTGTCTGTGTTCAAAGACAGAAAATGTAGGGTCATCCAGGTTTTTAAGTCTTTAAAGTGTCACTACACGACCTCTGGGTCTTTAACTCCTCCCCCAGTCCAGATTCAAAAAACTTCACCAAAATGGGCGTTCCGATAGACTGTAGAGGTACCGCCTAAAGGAGGGAGGAGGTGGGGTTAGAGCGAGTAGGTGGGTGTGGCCAGGACCGTGACATGCAGCTAGCATTAGCATAATATACTGTATGCAACATTGACAGTGAACACAGCGACACAGGTCTTTTCTCCACCTCCCTCACCAGAAACTGAGGGAGACTTGGAGCAGAGAGCCACAGGTCCTGAGCCTTATCAGTTCGAGCTGCTGGCTACAGGCACTGACGCTCTTATGCAAGAATCTGGTGGTGCTGAGGCAATGGACCGAACGGGTCCAGCATCTGAGTGGTAAATTTATATTAGCAACATAGGCTAATGTTCAAAGCAGTAACAAATTATCTTTTTTTAAATAATTTTCAACTATCTCAATCCAAATTGTAAAGCAATAAATAAATAAAAACTTTCAAAAGGTGCACCTGTGGTCACTGCAGCTTCCTCTCACCTGTAGAAAACATGTGTTGTAGGGAGACGCCAAGGGTATAATTATGAATCATTTAGTACTTCCTAAAGCCCTAATAAATATACTATATATTAAAAAACACACCAATAAACCTGGTCTTGAATACACTGTGCATTTTATTGTCTTAAAAGCATTTCTCCTGTGATGTGAATTACTATGGGTATGCATTACTCTACCAGTAAAAGCACACTCAAACTTGTATCAAATTATAAAAAATGAGTAAAAATACAAACGATATACATGCTGCACTCCACATTCAGTTCAAATTAATTTTTATATAGTAAATGTGTTAAAATGGAATGCTCATAGTCAACATACCGGTAATCAATTATGAAGCTCCTTGTTCTGTCAACACTAGACCTCTGTATTGATAAATACATTTCCAAATCATACATCAAAGTCAAATTTCAAAGTCAACTTTATTGTCCAAACTGCAATATGTACAGAACATAAACTCAGTGAAACTCAATGAAAACAAACAAACTAAGAACAAACAGTAACAAAAAGATAAACTGAAGATAAACTGCTCCTGAAAAACAAACATCAAAATGATAAAAAATAAAATAAAAAATAAAATACTGCCGTTGTCACTTCTTGAACTCAAACATGATGGGGATGACTCTCAGCTACTACCACACTGAAGGTTAGCACAATATCTGTAGGAACAACTAAGCTGGATCCTATTCTGTGTTAGCTAAGGTCAATCAGCTGTGGTGGTTCTTGTAAAGTGACTTTGTGCAGGTGTGCTTTTGTTGTTTTGAATTAACTTACTGTTAATAAAATGAATCATAAACAACTAGTTTTTGTAATCAATTTCTTTCTTTATTTATTTTTTGCCTCATGCATGAGGACAAATCTGGGACACGATGCAACGGTCGACTTCCCACTCACTCCATCCCGACCCTGGATATTTGCAGTCCTGAAAAGAGAAAAGATCAAAAGTTTAATCTGAGTAAATGTAACATTTTAATGGAGAAAGATGTTGATTCAAAATTTCACAGTGTCAACAAATCCCCAAAATGTTGGGACAGGTAGCAATGAACAAATAAACAAGAATTAATGTTGCATAAACTTTTTTAAAACTTTTTTTATATAATGTCCGCCATAATAAAAGTAATAAATAAAATAATAAATAAAACATAATAATTAAATAATAATATTAATACCTGCAGACAGAGGGTAGGGTACAAAAGTAATAAATAAAACATGAATACATGTACCTGGTGAATCAGCTCTCATGTCACCTCCAAAGTGACATGTCAACATGTCTCCTTGATGCTTGATGTCTGTGAAGCACGGCTCAGAGATTCCCTGGATGTGGAACGCCTCATGGAGCTAAAAACAAAAAACAAATTTTAATCACCTTACAAACAAGCATACTGTACTTGAGAAACATTACTGTTTTCACTTTGTTGATCTGTCAAACAGATGACCCAGTGCAAAATAAATACTGCTGCCCATGATACTCATTCACCAAGTACATATTATTTTATAAATACCTTTGATCCACAACATTATTTGCAGCAAAAGAACACCGTGTCTAAAACATCGTAACTAGTACAACAGCTATAATTAGCAACAGCAAGTCTCCATTGTTTTTTGATGTCGCGGTCTTCCTTATCTGAGTTCATAAGAGTTCACACACACTGCTGTGTTCATAAGAAACACTAGATTTTTAACATTTAAATACAACTACAACACAAACTAACATTGATCAGCAACAGATGAAAATGCTGCGACCTTATGTGGGGCGAGCCACACCGAAGCAAAGCTGCAGGTCGCAAACACAGCACATGAAGAAACACGTCATATACTCAATAGATAAATTATGCAATGGAAAGGTGTAAGATGGTACTCACCTCCAAACGGATTGTAACCTGATGGTGTAAGGGTGGGTGAACATCAGTTTGAAGAGCTTTCTTGGAACATCGTGGCTCTTCTATGCTAATGCTATGTTGCTAATCTCTCTGATCCAACTCCGCCCCCCTGAGCTCTGCAGGGGGAGTGACCTTCTCGGGGGAGTGGCTCCACTTTATATTCAGGCAGCAGAGCATGTGACGTCAGAGTGTACAGTCTAGACCAACAAGAAAATCAGCGTGCAGTATCCTCTGTTCAACCCATAGAGCTACCATAAACAGGTTTTTGGACCAAATATTGCCGATTTAAACAAATACGAACAAATACATGAAAATTAACACAAAAATAGTGCTATGAAACATTTTAAACACATTCTGGGGAGTTTATCAGCTAAAAAAAGTTAAATTTCGGTTTAGTTTCACTTTAAGACATGCTTGTAGTCTAAGTAACTGATTGGATTCATATTTTTTCATGGACAAATATAACTGTGTATCATCAGCATAACAATTAAAATTTATGTCATGCCATTAAAAAAAAAGTAATGCTGTTGCGCTTCGGTGTAATGACAATAAAGCTGATTCTGATTAATAACATTACCAAGTCAACACTGATTGTCTGTTTACAAAATATCAGAATTCATTCAATAAATTTAATGGGCTTTAACTCAGTCAGTTTGGCAAGTATTGAGCTAAAATTTGTGTGGTAGCTGAGAGTCATCCTCAACAAAAAAATTGAGATATTGACATCGCACGATACAGGATGACACTGCACATGCCATTTTTAAGGTTCAACCAAAACAGCTACAACTCCTCAACAAAAGATGAGCTTAGTCTAAAACATGAAAGATGGCGGGCGATGTGCATTCCTTTAGGCAACCCTTAGCCTTTAACTCAAATATAAAACGCCTGTTTCTTATTTAGTGAGCTTCTTGAGGAACTAATTCCCCAAATCGTGTTATTCCAAAATATTCAAACAAAGTTAAAGCAGGACAATTTACTTTATTATCCACTGCTAACAGCTAATGGGGTGTCCCGGAGGACCTTCTGAGACATTTTACTGACAGAGGATGCTCACAGAGGCTGCCAAAGAACCACATTTGCATCACTAGCCAGGAATATTTGCCCGAACTGTGTTTATGAAGATGAAAGCTTCAACAGCTGAGTCACGTATACGCTTTGTAACGTGTGTATTTCAGTCTTATTTAGCCCCAGAGAATATACTGCAGTGAAGGGCGTGTTGGCTGTCCTAACACAGAAACACACGTTGTTCTGTTTAAACCAATAATCCATTCAGTGTCACTCATGGTCCAAATGAAACAAACAAAGCCCAGATAACAGGCTATAACAATAGACTCACTATTCAGAGTTTTGATCAGTTTTCTTTTGTTCCATACTACTGAATTATAAAACTAAAATCAGGATCTTTACCTTTTAAAGAACTCTTTTGTGCCCTCACAGAAAGGTAAAGCAAAGCCATTGTCAGCCTTGAGGTTTAACCTGAATAATCTGAATGGTCTCACTTGTCAATAAACCAAATGTTGACTCTTTTTTTTTTCAGATATGATCCAGTGTTCAGCTTTTCTGTTTTCATCTGGAAGTCTTTAATGTTACGGCAGATGTTCTATTTGGGTTGAAGGCCAGCATCTAAATAAATGGCCCAGCTTGTTTACTGAACTAAAACCAACAAATCAATCATCCATGTTTGTTTATAAAAGCTGGTTTCTGAGCACTTTACACCGAATGTTTCTGCTGACAGAACTTCCCAATCACCCCAGAATGAAGAAACAATCAGACATAGCAGATATTTAAAGGTGCTATTTTTTTTTTTTTACATTTGGTTAAAAGGTTCAGCTAATGTAATAAAAGTACCGTATTTTTTGGACTATAAGGTGCACTTAAAATCCTTGAACTTTCTCAAAAATCGACAGCAAGCCTTATTATCCAGTGAGCCTTACGTATTAATTCTGGTAGTGTTTACTGACTTGGAACCAATTTTATGTGGTACACGGCACATAAAAAAAATCTGTCAAAATGAACTTGTTTCACTTAATGTGACTTATAGTCCGAAAAATACAGTCTTTTTTTTAATTTTTTTTATTCCCAAGCATCACAATGAGGCCAAACATTATATAAAGGGATTTCCTGGCCTGGTGCAACACAGTGGCGCAACTGGTAGAGCTGCTGCCTCTCAGCGAGAAGGTTGCTGGTTCAAATCCCGGTCCGGGGGCCTTTCTGGGTGGAGTTTGCATGTTCTCTCTGTGCATGTGTGGGTTCCCTATGGGTATAGGTGAACGGCCCCTCATATACTTCAGTTTCCTCCCACAGACCAAAAACATGCACGTTAGACTGACTGGCAACTCTAAATTGTCCCTAGGTGTGAGTGAGAAAGTGAATGGTTGTTTGTCTCGTTTGTCTCTATGTGTCCCTGTGATGGACTTGCGACCTGTCCAGGAACAGTGATTGCTGGACATGGACACCAGCAACCCCCGTGACCCAAAATGGAAGAAGCTGGTAAAAGATAATGGACGGATGGATTTCCTGGCCTGGCAACAAGCTAGTTTTGTTTACCAGAGTGCTGGATGAATAACCTGACTTTTTTTTGTTCTGGAGTTATGTTCTTGGAAATTTTAGCCCCAATCTTCCCCATGATGACCAAATGTTATACGAGGGGATTTCCAGCAAACATAAAAAAGGCAAATTTCAAAGGAAATTAAAAGGATTAAAATGTTAAGGATGTCTTCTGAAGGCATGGCTGTTAGTAAATGTTAATTTCAAAGTACCGGTAGATTAGATAATTATTTGCTGTTTTAGTTCCTGGGATTGCCAGATGGCGTCTTTACAGACTCATTTATTTTTATTTTTTTGCACTGCAGCCTGTGCTCATTCTGATGAATTTAGTAGCACAAATTACACGTTTATCATGTAAGGCCTGAGTTGCGGGTACCTTGACCTCCTTGTCTTGCGGGCCTTTGTTAGAATGAGCCTTGACGTGTTTTCGTAACGAGCTGGGATCGGTGTACCGCTTGGTGCATCCTGGGATCTGACAGGCATATGGCTTCTGTAAACCAAACAACAACAAAAACAGATAAGATTGAATGGAAGAAAATAACCAATCTCACTCCCTTTGAATTAAAAACTTAGTTACTTTTTCATGTAATTGCTTTGTTACTTGGCCTATAACTGAGTAAATATGCATTTTACAGGTAAACACGCACAAAAATGACTTTTAAAAAATGTGTTTTGAGATTGTGGTTTCTGATGAGGCACAGACTAAACTCTGACCTTTCTTTTCCCTATCATAAAATGTATATAATCTTCTTAACGTGAGGTAGGCAAAATATTCTAAACCCAGACTATAAAGCATTCAGAACATGATTGTGAAAAAAGAAAAATCTGTACAATGCTAAACACAACGTTAACAAATAACAGCACGGCTCAATGTAAGCTCAGCAGTCACATCCACACTGTCTATTAAAACATTGATGAGAAAGTTCATGAATTTTGCAGACGCTCAAGTTGTTCCTCAGTTAAAAATTTAACATTTTTACCTTTTATCTGAAAGCTTAAAGAGAGGAAAAAAGAGGAATACAGAAATACAATAAATAAAAAATATTAGTAAATGCATCTGTATGTGAGTAAAACAACACAATTTACCTTACAGAGATTTACATTTATCCCTCAGAAGTTCTCTAAAATTAATAACAGTGCTCCTCAGGGGAAAATACTGATCAGAGCTCTGTGATTTAAAAAAAAATCTCAATAATTTTATTCCTCAGACTTTGTCCTGTTGTCAGTACAGAGTGTGTAACAAGAGACAAGTTTCCTGAAAACAGGATTTATCAGTAGTTTTGCGTTTGTGTGATAAATATGCTGCACATAAATGTAAAAACAGAGGCTGATGTTGGAAGGGCTTTTTAAAATCAGAAATAAGCTAACTGTTAAATTAGTGGCAGACACTAATATTTAAAAAATTTAATCAGTTTAATTTAAAAAGTAATTCAGGTAGAAATACATAAAAAAAATTCTAAAATGTAAAAAAAAAGAGAATATCGAACAGAACAAGTTTAATCAACTCATACAGTTACATTTCTTTCTCTGACAGTTTGTACTATTAAATATATATTTGTGTCCCACGCTGACAAAATGAGTCTGAATGAACAATGACTACTTCGCAAAAAAAACATGAATGTGATTTTTGTTTTAACTGAGATTTAGTGAGACCATAATGACATATCCTGTCATCTAATACAATAATACAGTGTTTCCGCTAATTAACTTGCTCATAACTTGCAGGGTGCTCATCTCATCCATGATTTTTGTTGATGGTGGGGGACGGAGACATGTCCAAGCACAACTTGTACCAACAGTTTTTGAGCGGGGGTGGGGGGCGTTCAGCATGAGTGAAGAGGCGCCTTTAGCTTTTTAGCTAGGGAGTGTGTATTTCGCGCCGCTAGCTTAGTGCTATGTCAGTGAGGGGTGGGGGGGCAAGTTCGGTTTGGTAGGCGGGGTGCTCAGTACTGTTGACAGGGTGGGGCACCCCGCTTGTATAATGGTAGGGGAAACACTGTATCATCTTCCTAATCTGCTTTTAAATAGAATATTTCTTACAGGTATCCATTAAGAAACTGCCGTTTTAATTTCTCTTGAAATTTATTCTAATACTAATGTTATCTTCAGCTATATTCCTGCGGGATCAATGAAGATCTATCTTATCTTATTATATACTGTATCATTTGCTCCAGAGCTAATATATAGAACTAATACATGTAGTTTTAGCTCTAGATATAAACTATAACTTTAGCCCTGGAGCTAAAAGCATTAGCTTCAAAACTATATAAGTTTAGCTCCAGAAGTATCTGTACTTTCTACTACACTACATTTCTATAATGTGTTGTGTTACAAGTTACATTCATGTTGCAGCTTTCTGATTTGTCCTTAGTTTGAAAGTAACTGATGTCGAGAGTGTTGGTCCATTGAATCACTGCAAAGTGGACAGGTAACATTAGACCTGCCTTCAAGAAGAGCTGGACCAATGACGTATATTCTAGTATATACATAATTGAGCTGGGAGCACCCACAGCACCACTAACACACCCAAAATGTATTCCACTGTGGAGAGTCAGACAGAAGATACAGTACACAACACCCATGACCTTATTGAAAGACTATTGAAATATTATTGAAAGACTGTTCAGTACAGAAGGACAGATTCTCTCTCCCAAATAAGCCAGATTGGACTAAAAAAACTTTGAAAACCAATTTCTTCTGAACTTGAACAAGAAATTCTTGCTGCAATATTAAAATGTGTCAGTTCATGGGATGTTACGAGAAAAGAGATGTCTCCAAAAGGTTTGACACTCAGGTCCAAGTTTCGAAAATAGTGTCAGGAAGTGAAAATATTGTTCACTTTTGACCCATTACAAGGTTGACTAGACATTATTGTAACTAGAGTTGATGACAAACTGGAGTTGAAATGATCAGTGTCTTTTCCTTTGTTAGTCTAATGCTCCTTTTTTCTGTCAGACAACTTTTACTTACAGTAAATGTTTTTACTGCAGTTAAAATGACACATTGGTTTCACTTAGTGTTAAATCAAAACTTTCAAATGTATAATCATTCCTCCAAAGGTGGGCATATGACCGCTAGGTAGCGCTAATCCGCTTACAGCGGACCTAACGTT
Source organism: Garcialebias charrua (assembly GCA_038048925.1). Lineage (NCBI taxonomy): Eukaryota > Metazoa > Chordata > Actinopteri > Cyprinodontiformes > Rivulidae > Garcialebias > Garcialebias charrua. The sequence continues at coordinate 5,757 of JBBPBX010044322.1, read as the reverse complement.
TTTGTCAGCGTAACAGCGGTTTAACTAACTTCTATAATTCATAAGCGGATTTGTGCTATTTTTATTTTAAATGCAGTACCGCTAATAACTAATTATCTATCAGTAAAAACGAAAAAACTTATTTACAGGCTCTTACGCTGGCTCTCGTAGCTGCTTGTTTTACCTTTTTCCCCCTTGGTGAGGGAGCAGAGAGGAGGGGGAGGGAGCAGAGGGGAGAACAGACGCGGATCTACCATGTAGGCAAATTATGCCGTTGCTTGGGGCCCCAAATCAGCAGGGGCCCCGCCACCTACATCACTAACATTGCTCATGCTTGTTAATGTACATTTAACATAAAAATAATTATAGTTATGATGAAAACGATCATTAAAAACACAATACAAAAACCGGTCGATTTCTGTATCCCCCTACTAAAAATGGACTATTCCATCTTGACATCTTCCGGGTCAGAGGTGAACTCGGGTGCTAATTCTGTGGCTAGCTGGTTGTGCTCGGTGTCGTCATAAATCATGAGAGAACCCCGCTGTATCAAGACAAATTAACGCGGCCGGAGGATTGTATTGTGTGTTTTGTGTCAACCACTCGACGGTGAGTCGTTCGTTTTATGTATTTGGGTTCCTTTTATGAAATAGAAATGCGGTGGCGACACGCCCATGTATTTGAGATTTAAAAGTGGTCTAAGTGATTAAAAGATCATTCTCTTTTTGTTAATTTCGTGGCCGAATAGAATATATATACGTAAAGTATTAAATAAATCCTTTGATTTTTGTAATTTCATCCTTTTAGGATCATTTTAGTTACTTTTCATTAAATCTGTTGACTGCCTATAGAAATTTGGAATTGGTTTAATTTATTTTGGGTTTCGCAAGAAAAAACAAATTACTATTTGTTTTTTGAAACAATATTGAAGTAAATTAAGCTTAATTGACTCTTATATGAATTAAACTTGGATACAACTTGGAAGTGCACTTTAAAACTTGATCTTAATTTTAATTTGATCTGTACTGTTGATGTGGTCTTTGAATTGAAGTTATAATAATAATAATAATAATAAACTTTATTTGTATAGCACCTTCCTGCAATGCCTTGCATTGACCAAGGTGCTTAACAGGACATTTGAATGATTCTTGAAAAATACCTGCTGGAATTATTTTATTTGTTTTTGTGAATGTTTAATTATGTGAATGTTTAACTATTTTTGATAACAGTTTAGTCCTGTGTATATAGTAATGCTAATTTTTGTTTTGTTTAAATAGCGGTTTAGAATTTAGCTTCCCCTAATTTTCATGACACTAGTGCTTTTGAAATTGCAGACCTAAATAAATTAATTAGTGCTTTAGAAATAGCGGAATTAATTTTTGGATTAGCGCTGCCCAGCACTGCATTCCTCTTTCTTATTTTGCTTAATGTCATTTAACTCTGCATGTCATCCCTGAAATTCTGACACACAGAATCACAAGTCCAAGTGTGAACTGTGTCACAGAGTAAACACAATAAAAACATGCATTATCTGCAGCATTGTTCATTAAAATGACATAACACTATTAATGTATTACCGAAAATATACATACAGTAGGCACACTTAATGATACAATATGTAGACCATTGCATTAGGTAATACTTTCAGCAAGTACTTTTACTTTAATACTTTAAGTAGTTTTAAAAGCAAGTACTTGTTTACTTTTACTTAAGTAAAAACTGTAATATGGTACGTCTACTTTTACTAGAGTACATTTTTGTCTGTTTATTTGTACTTTTACTTAAGTACAGTGTTTGGGTACTTTCGTTATCACTGCTAATTAGCTTTAGTTCTGGAGCTAAAAGCATTAGCTCCAGAACTAATATGTATATTTTGGCAGCACGGTGGCACAACTGGTAGAGCTGCTGCCTCTCAGCGAGAAGGTCCAAGGTTCAAATCCCGGTCCGGGGGCCTTTCTGGGTGGAGTTTGCATGTTCTCTCCGTGCATGCGTGGGTTTTCTCCGGGTGCTCCGGTTTCCTCCCACAGTCCAAAAACATGCATGTTAGGCTGATTGGTAACTCTAAATTGACCCTGGGTGTGAGTGAAACAGGTCCCTCTTGTAAATGAGTCCCCGTGGCTCAACAAGGATAGCCTGTATAAATAAAGGTTGAATGAAAAAAAATAGCTTTATCTCCAGTTATAAACTAAATAGTTTTAGCCCTGGAGCTAAAAGCATTAGCTCCAGGGCTAATAAATGTGGTTTTATCTACAGATATAAACTATATAGCTTTAGCCCTGGAGCTAAAAGCATTAGCTCCAGAACTAATATGTATAGCTTTATCTCCAGTTATAAACTAAATAGCTTTAGCCCTGGAGCTAAAAGCATTAGCTTCAGAACTAATAAATGTGGTTTTATCTCCACTATTTAGCTTTAGCCCTGGAGCTAAAAGCATTAGCTCCAGAACCAAATGGCTTTAGCTCCAGATATAAACTAAATAGCTTTAGCCCCGGAGCTAAAAGCATTAGCTTCAGAACTAATAAATGTGGTTTTATCTCCAGATATAAACTATATAGCTTTCGCCCTGGAGCTAAAAGCATTAGCTCCAGAACTAATATGTATAGCTTTATCTCCAGTTATAAACTAAATAGCTTTAGCCTTGGAGCTAAAAGCATTAGCTTCAGAACTAATAAATGTAGTTTTATCTCCAGATATAAACTATATAGCTTTGGAGCTAAAAGCACTAGCTCCAGAACTAATATGTATAGCTTTATCTCTAGTTATAAACTAAATAGCATTTAGCCCTGAGCTAAAAGCATTAGATTCAGAACTAATAAATGTGGTTTTATCTCCATATATAAACTATTTAGCTTTAGCCCTGGAGCTAAAAGCATTAGCTCCAGAACTAAATGGCTTTAGCTCCGGATATAAACTAAATAGCTTCAGCCCCGGAGCTAAAAGCATTAGCTTCAGAACTAATAAATGTGGTTTTATCTCCAGATATAAACTATATCACTATAAAGCTTTAGCCCTGGAACTAATAGCATTAGCTCCATAACCTTAACCTTAACAGTTATCAGGTTTCAATCCAAACATGTGGGTGATGTCATGTGATGTCATCTTATGTTATGTGATGTCACGTGATGTCATCTTATGTTATGTCATCTGATGTCATGTTTCCTTTGATGTGATGACATCACATCATGTTTCTTTTGATGTGATGACATCACACCATGTTTCCTTTGATGTGATGACATCACATCATGTTTCTTTTTATGTGATGACATCACACCATGTTTCCTTTGATGTGATGACATCACATCATGTTTCCTTTGATGTGATGACATCACACATCAATCACTCTTGTATATAAGTGAAAGGCAGATACTGAATCATTTAGTTCGCGATCTTTGATCAGTACGCAACAAAGCAAAGTGTTTTTTGAAAACTTACTGTATTTTAGCGACAATGCGGTCAAGTGGAAAACGCAACGCTGGAGAATTGCAATCCATCGAAGATGAAAGTCAATTTCAGTCAACAGATTCCATGAAGATGGATTCTGAAAAACAACCCTTTGGAAAACCAGAAGATCTGTTCTTGGTGTACCCTGCCCATGAAAAAACATCTGCTAGGAACAAGCTCCCCAACAATCTAAAACCCACAGGGCTGATAATAAAAATAGATCAGTGGACAGATGGAACACTAGAAGTTCACAAGGTGAAAGAACAAACATCTGTCCAAAACCAATCTAAGAAAAACAAACTCAAAGAATGGTTTAATAGAAGGTCGGGTAAAGTTAAACCACTGCAGTTAGCGAATCCCAAAACCCAAGCTTCTGTCCAAAAAGAGAATTGGTTGGAAAAACTAGATGATGGAGCTCATCTTCCGTGTGACGTCGGAACAAGCCACCAGCCAAAAGAACTGGAGCTGGACACAAAAGCGCTTCTGCAGAATCTAGAAGATATTCACGAGTTTATTCCAAAAAAACAAACAGTTGTTAAATTTTCCCTGGGTGTGATTATTAAATTGTTTATTGCTCAAGCCATTAAACAATCAGATCAAAGATGCTTTCCAGAAACTTTCGAGTCCCACTACAAGAGGTACTATGAGGACATCTGGCCTCATTTTCAAGGGCAGGAGTTTTATTCTACAACAAGAGAACTGAGAAAACTCTCAAAGTGCATCTTAAAGGACTTTTGTAAGATCCAAGACATTGCAGAAAATAATGTTATGCCTTATGTGAGAATATTTGTAAAGGATTTTGATGATGCAATCGTCAGCTACTTGAAAAATCTGCTGATGAAATTCACCAAGAAACCTTCCAGCGTTTCGAGGCTTGTATCGTTTCTAAATAACGGTCTTAGAAATGTGCTAGTGGACCAAAAGAATGCACAATCTGACGACTCAGCCAGTGAGGGAGAAATGAACACAACTTCACCAGTAAACTGTGCTGAGAAAACCCTGACAACAAACGTAAAAACCTTTGAAGTGATTCAGGTGAAACCTACTCAAAACATTTGTTACAAGCAGGTTTCAGAGCTCCCTCCTGTTGAAAGCACCGTGTCCCAGCCACCTCTAGACGTCACACTAGATGAAGACATGGTCCCTCAGGTCACTGACCCAGAGGCTGCGAAGGAGGAAGTTGAAAATCATCCAGATGTGATGAATGAATTTGTCAAAACGTCTGTGGGTGAATTTCTTCATCGGTTTATTCATCAAGCCGTAGACTCATCTTTCCAAAGCTGCTCTTCGGAAAACTTTAAATCGATCTACGAGGAGATTTTTGAGAAGATCTGGCCTTATTTTAACGGACGGAAGTTTTATTTTACAGCCCAGGACATAAATGAACTCTCAAAGAGAAGCTTAAAGGATTTCTGCAAGACAAATTGCAATCTAGAAGAAGGCACTGTTGCAACTTTATTGTGTTTAAAAGACCCAGATGTAGATGATGAAATCATAATGTTTTTAAAAAGACGGCTAATGAAATTCACCAAGAAACCTTCCAACATTTCGAGGGTTGTGTCGTTTGTAAAAAACGGTTTTAGCAAAACCTGAAATTCACCAAGAAACCTTCCAACATTTCGAGGGTTGTGTCGTTTGTAAAAAACGGTTTTAGCAAAACCTGAAAACTTTGGTTTTGCCTGTGATTAACTGTCTCACCACAGTTGATCCAAAAAGTCTGCATTCATCTTCCTGCTTAAGTTACGGTATTAAGATCTCCCTACAGCAGATACAGGACCAGGACAAGCAAATGGGTTTCTGTGGGCACACATTGGGTTTCCTCCGGGCACTCCGGTTTCCTCCCATCCAAAAAATAAATATATAAATCATTGGGTTTCCTCCGGGCACTCCGGTTTCCTCCCATCCAAAAAATAAATAGATCATCAGTTTCTAAACACCCACCCCCTGATCAACAGAGGATGCCAACTCATCTGTGGTCCACACTGCTCCACTTAGAGCAGAAGGACTCCTACATCCATATGTTGGTGAAGATTCTCAGTCATCCAAGACATGATAAAATAAAACAATCAATACAGAAACAACTGGACCATGTCGCTGTTGGCCGCGGGGAGTCATTGTGTGTAGTCGCTGGTGGGGCTCTTCCTGTTCTCCCCTATGGTCGGATCTGGGTGTGAGTGAGTGGTTCGTCCTGTTCGGATGGACCTGGGGGCTCCGCGCTCGGGGTCCCTCTTGGGGTCTTGGGCTCTGGTCCCCTTTTTGTCTGCCTCGGGTCTTGGGGGTCGGGTTTCTGATGCTTCACGGTCACTATTGAATGTTCTATACTGTACAGTACTGTAG
>JBBPBX010044320.1:0-27507 GCA_038048925.1 Garcialebias charrua | reverse complement strand
TATGAAAGGTTAACAAAAGGCAAGGCATTTAATGACCTACATCATTTGTGCTCCACCACAGAGTTGTGTTAATGAACAGATTATGAACGTAGCAAATGTTTATTAAAGCCCTGAGTGATAAGGACAGATTTTCTCCCACACCCATGCAAAACTCGTCATGCAGCCAGTTTGACGAAGCATCGGAAGAAATCTGAGAAATGTTCTGTGAACCGAACTCACCTCAGCCGAAGAGTATCCTGAAGAGTACTGCTCAAAGTCGATCTCTTCATCACTGTGAAAAAAACAAGAAAGTCAGACAATATCGAGCCCATCAGGCCAACTTTTAAAACAAAAACGTGTTCAGGGACAACATCTTTATGAGCTGGAAATGTTTTACGAGTCCAACTGGAACTGTTGCATGTCTAATCTGTTTCGTTTACAGAAATCCCATAAGATGGTTTCAGTTATTAATAATAATAATAATAATAATAATAATAATAATAATAATAATAATAATGTCACACAATGGCATCACTGTATGTCTCCATACAATGGCGAAATTACCCTGATGCATGCTCAATAATCCAGGTAGAAAATCTAAAAAAGCTAAGTCTGGTCCTCTGGACGTTCAAAAAACAAAACAAAACAAAGCAAAAAAATTGTAGAAACGTTTCGTCTTTCATCCGAAAGACTTCCTCAGTCTGAGCTGCTGTATTCAGCTCAGTCTTATAAATAGCACCCTCTCACAGTGGATCAACCAGTTGGCTGATGACAGCCGAAACCAGCTGCTCACATGATCAAGGAGGACCATCAGCCTAACGATGGATCGTTAGCACCCTGATGGTTGTTTGCACAGTTGCCAAGTCCGCTTATTTCAAGTGACATTGGGCTTGTTTTTTCCCTGTGGTCGCTTGTAAATTTGGCTTGTCGCTTCTGGCGTTTTTTTTGGGCTTGCCTTAAGGCCCAGGCAGAGCTCTGCGTAAGGCAGTACGCCGCTGTACGCCGTACGTACGCAGAGGCACAAGCGTAGCCCCACAGGGCACGAACGCGCAGAGCTCAAATTTTACGACCGCGTACGCGAGGCGCGTTGTCTCACAATAAACTGCCCGGCGCCGGACTGTTTTGTATGTGACACAAATGTATTAAATTCCTCTTCTTCATCCCTGATCTGGACTTTTCTTTTGTTTTTTTGCCAAAAGTCAAGTGTCGCTTCCTCCTCCGATGAGGAAGAAATGAATGCATTTGTCATGAGCGAATTAAAGGTTCAGTATGTAACTTTTCTAACAATATATTTTTAACATATTTCTTCACTCTGTCACTACCTCCTGACATACTGATTTTAGACAAGTAATCTCTGAAAAAAACTATTGTCCCCTTGCTTCTCTAAAAGCATTTCTAAAAAGCCACAGTGACCCACCGTTAACCAGCCAATAAAAACAGATTTTGTAACCAGCCAATAAAAACAGAGCTTGAATTTGAATTTCAGCAGAGCTAGGGCAAGAGCAAGCCTCAGAGCCATATATGGCTCTGAGGGGGAGGGACCAGAAACGTGTCTCTGTTCAAAATTTTCCTAAGTTCCAGTGTGTTCCAGAAATTACATACTGAACCTTTAAACTCGTGTCCAACATGGATGCGCGAGGTTCTAAATATTTCCTGGTGTTCTGGTGTGCTGGACCAGCACTCCCTGTTTTTATTTTATTATTTAGAACTTTTTATTAACATTTAAACATAGAAAACCGCTGCGCAGCTTGTGCCTTTTTTTCCCCACCGACCTGTCAATCAATTCAGTAGGCGTGTCAGCAAATGACCAATCAGCTACCTCAGTTTGTCCCGTAGGTAAACGCTCTGCGCGCAGCTGCTCAAATTACAAGAAGAATTTGGAGTGAAAACGCAAGCATTTAACGCGAGAACGAATGCAGAGCAGTGCTTGTGAACGTGCGCGCATAGAACACGCGCGTAGAGCGGCGTACAGGCCGTACGCAGAGCTCTGCCTGGGCCTTTAGGCGTTGAGTCGCTTATTTGGGCTTGTTTTTCTGTCAAACATGAATGCAAGTGGTAGGTAGTTTGTCCTTTCACGCTCCCCTTCCACGTATGTTACGTCAAGGCGGATGTTACGTTCAGGTACGGTTGGCATAAGCGCGAGCAATTAATGATGAAAGCATGAGCAGAATACAGACAACTTCTTTTAAGTTTCCTTGCATTGATGAGGATAAAAGATTGGTGTATTTTTGTGTGTGATGCGTAACGCGGTCAGTGAGGTGCGTCATCTGTGGTGTTTCATGCTAATGTGCTGCTGCTTATCTGTATATGTTACCGGTACAGTACTGTACATGTAAAATGTACTCCTGAAGTTATTTTAAGGTTCATTCTTTGTTCTTTATTCTTTGTCAAGCTGGGCTTGTTTTCAACGAGTGAGTCACTTGTTTGGGCTTGTTTTTGTGGGGCTGGCCGCTTGTTTCTGTCGCGAGATCTGGCAACACTGTTTGTTTGCTATTCACAGAGGGCTGAGTGATACTAGCAAGAGAGGGTGCGATTTATAAGACTGAGCTGAATACAGCACCTCAGACTGAGGAAGTCTTTCGGACGAAAGACGAAACGTTTCTACTTTTTTGTTTTGTTTTGTTTTTTGAATGTCCAGAGGACCAGACTTAGCTTTTTTAGAATGGCGAAATTAGTTTCTGCATTTAACCCATCCACCACCAGGTGGTGATAATCTCCATTCATGCGATAACCTTTGCAATAAGAACAGAAGCTGAGATTTCTCAATGTTTAATCTACAGTATACACTAAGCCTATATAAACAGACTGAATGGTGATCCTAGAGCACACTCCTATAGCAAACACTTTAGTTTAGCAGGGTTTATACATTTATCTTAAATATCTTATTTATTTAGGGCTGGGTGAGGCACTGAAGCAATTCAAAATGCAAGCTCATTTTTAGTTTTGAGCCATTTTACATGTTTTTTTCTGGAAGAACTGTTGTCAGCTTAGCTTAGCTCCCCTGTTGGAATCCCCTGCAGGTAAGATACTGACTATTCACGATCAGTTTAACTTCCTTTTTTTGTTTAAAAAACCAAAACCTTTCAAAGTGTTAAAAAAAATTGCATATATGTACTGTGAGGTAAGAGCAGTAAGGTTTTTAAAGCTCAGGTCAGTGATAGCAGTAGAGGTCAGCCATGTTGCTTTTCTTTTGTGACATTACCTGTCTGAGTCCAGAGCAACTAAAGTTTCATCAGCCTGCTGACTCAACGCAGCGTAGCCCTTGTTGTATTTCACTGTTCTACAAGGAAAACAAAAGGAGGAAGTGAAACATTTGAGAAAACAAATCTTCCTCTTTAAAACACTGATGTCACAGAATGTGGCGTCCTGATTTCCCATCATGCTTCCCCACCTTTTAACTCCTTGTCTGACCTGATGAGTCAGTGGAGGCCCTGATGAGAGCGCCTTCTTCTTCAGGGCCTTCCTCGCCATCTCCCTGTGTTTTTCTTTGGATTATCAGAAAACGGATCAGAAGAACGTCAGTCACAAAGCAAAAGCAACTACAGTAAACAAGGACAAACCGGTGTGATTTTTAATAAAACTCCCCAGTTAACTTTCTACGTTACAGTATTCTCATCTAAAATCTCAGGCCAGGCCATCTCGACTCGGTCTAAAAACATTCAGCACGAACGATAATATGTTGGCCTTAAGATGAGGACAGAGAGTTTTTATTCAGCCACAGTCCTCATCAGATACACTTGTCACAAACAACGCCACCGTCCTTGAAGAGCTGTTTGACCTGGCCTCAAAATCTAATCAGGACTTGTTGATATGACAACTCTGCTGCACCTAGTAAGGACAAACCATCTAATCTGAGCATGAAATGAATCAAAAACATTTGATTAACAGAGAAAAAAAAACAAATGACTGACGCGGTTTTAACAACCCAGAGTACTGTACGTCTTATGTCCTAATCTTCCTCACATAACAGACTCAAACCACAAACAGAATCATTTCCGCTAACTCTTTCCTCCATGTTGAAATCATCCTGATGTATGAATTTTACCTGGCTTCATGCTAAACACGCACGGGGGTTTAGTCGCTTGTTTAAACGTTAAACAAATAATTCACTAAGATTTTCTAGTCAGTCAAATCCTGACCAGTAACAGTGTGTCAGGCACTGTCCACAGATATTAAGATTTTAAAGCATTGATTTGATTACCGTAATTGCCTGTGTATTTTTTTTCCCACATTTTGGACTCAGCGGCTTGTACACAGGAGCAGCTAATTTATTTATTTATTTATTTTAAATGTATTTATATTTTATTGTGACAGGCTGCCGAGTTTCCTGCCGTTGAATAACATTTTCCTTTGACACTACTGGGAACTCATACAGCTGACATACACACCACTTTAGAGGGCAGGTTTTTGTGACACAGACAGTAAATGCCACAGGTATTCATGACAGGTAGGGTTAGTAGTAGTGTAAAAAAAATCCACTATCATCAACGGATTACTCATGCATGACGAAAAGAACCGCTCAAGGGAAAGTGACGTTGACAACAGGGACGTCTGTGATTAAGTTTTTCTGAAGCTGTTAAATTCTGACACTGAAGAAGACCACTAGTGGTTTTAGTGCACAGGAGGAAGATGAACTACGGTAAATAGTAAGTGATTCATTCTGGGAGGCTATAGGTACTTTAATTTACCAGCCATGTTAAAGACATTGTTCAGAAAAATAAACATTTACTGTCCTGTACGAAGCACATGTGTATGTCACTGGTACATAATTAAAATAAAAGTTTTAAAAAAAATGCTTCTGTGTACAGTAAATATATTCAAATATCTCATATTAATCTTTAAAGGGGAAATGAAATCAAATCTAAAAAAAATTGATATAACAAGAATGTCATTTAGTAAACAACACACATAAACATACAGTACTTTGTATGCTTTTTTCAAGTCAGTAGCTTAAAGAAATAGTTTTTTACGTTTTTCCTGCTAAATTCCGAAGAGTATTAATTAGGGCTGAACAATTAATTGCATTTGCAATAAAATCGCAATATGATAAAACAAGATTTTCTAATCGCAAAGGCTGCAATTTGATTGGTCACATGACCTGGTTAAGTGACTTGTGTGAGTGAGTGGAGCAAACCAGAGTAGAGAGCGGGAGAAGTCAACACTGCGCTTTAACCAGTTGCACAATGACGTCAGGCTCAACAGAAGCTGATAAATCTGAAAGTTTGGTACCAAAGAGGGGCAGCACGTCCGTTGATGGCTATAAAAAAAGACGCTGTGCGTGAGTTGTTTTTTTAACATCTAAAAGATTTAATAAGAACTAGTTTATTTTGTGTTCACTGAGTTTGAATTCTCAAAAAATAACGAGTTGGTTAAAGCAGATTCTCTTTATGTTTTTTGCACTTTATTTTTTACGATGTTACTGGCTGGAAAGCAGTAAGTTTAATTTTTTTTATATCTAATTTTTTATATTTATTTATTAACCGTCATGTGAAGTTCAGACAGTAGTTAGGAAGTTCACTTAACATGTTTACTATTATGTTTATGAAACAAGAAAAAATAGAAATGGTGAAAAGAATGGTGTTTACTTTATTGTAATCTCCTGCTTTAAATAAATCTGACATTGTTTATTATAAAACAGATTGATTTATTGCTTCTGTTTGTTGAAAAATACTTGAGAAGATATTTAAAAAATAATCGCGTTTTAAATCGCAGTTGCAATTTATAGGAAAAAAAATTGCAATTAGATTATTTTCCAAAATCGTTCAACCCTAGTATTAATTTCTGGAGGTCAGGAAGGAAATGACGCATATTTGAAGGAAATGACGCATATTTGTCCTCCGCGCTACCTTCCAAATAACACTGAAGCTACAAACCCATCATTACTGTCCTCCTGACTGTCATTTAAAATGGAAGCAAAAGACTTTTTTGAATCAGAAGAAATGCAGGAACACCCAGTTTGAATCTGAACCGACAGCTTGATCTCAGAATTCTGATGTAAATACAGTACTTCAGATTTTGAGGATGAGGAGGATCATGGCCTACAACACAATGGCCCTCATGCACGAAAATGTTCGTATTGTTATCCTAAATTTCTCCTACTTTTGTTCGTACGAAGCGTTCGTACGAACATGCCACGTCAGATCCAACAAAGTCTTCTATCCTCAGGAAAAGCGTGTAAACGGGCTGCTTAAAGTTGATGGATCCCACCTGTTCTACTCACCTGCGCGTGCTCGCGGGAATGTAATTTACATAATTTCCACCCCTCAAAACACCATATAAGGCCACGCTTCCTGCCTTCAGACAGCAGGAAGTGTCCATTCATTCAAACTCGAAGTAAAAGGAGGAACTTCACGCGTTCAGAGATCTGCTCTCAGTGGCGCTGTGGCTACCCCCCCACCCCCCGCAAGTGTCGGATGGTCAAATACCTTTAATTTTAGTGTACTGTGTTACATTATAGTTTCACTTATTCAGAAGAGCTGTGGCGCACCGCTACCCCACCCCCCCGCAAGTGTCGGATGTGTTTTTCAACAGAAGCATTTTAAATTGTCTCGAAACTACTAACATCATATTAATATTGTAGTGCATATGTTTTGTCTCCCGTGGGTCGTACAGTATCAGAAATCAAGAATAAATGGTTTGATCTGAAAATGGCTTCAAACAAACGTCTCGCCGCAGCACGGACAGGAGGTGGTCAGGAGATGGTGGACAATAAATGCCACGCTGCAAGATGCCAACATGTTTTGCAGCACAAATGATGCGCGCACCTCCTGGTCAGCGCGCACCTCCTGATCAGGGCGCCTCCTGATCAGGGCGCCTCCTGATCAGCGCGCCTCCTGATCAGCGCGCCTCCTGATCAGGGCGCCTCCTGATCAGCGCGCCTCCTGATCAGGGCGCCTCCTGATCAGCGCGCCTCCTGATCAGCGCGCCTCCTGATCAGCGCGCCTCCTGATCAGCGCGCCTCCTGATCAGCGCGCCTCCTGATCAGCGCGCCTCCTGATCAGCGCGCCTCCTGATCAGCGCGCCTCCTGATCAGGGCGCCTCCTGATCAGGGCGCCTCCTGGTCGGGGCGCAACCACATTCTGCAGGTCATATTTCGGATCAGATATAATAATCTATTGCTCTGATGGTGTTTGCACAGCAGTCCAGCAATAGCATGAAGATCAGTCTTAATTCGTACTTGTTCTGCGGCGGTGTATGGGGATTTTATGTACCTGGGTGTTAATATGAGGAGCGGCTTTGATGACCAAGGGGAGCGCACGACTCACTGAAGCCTGCGCGACACACCAGACAAATTAAACTTAAAATTATAATTCTAATTCAAACAGAATAACCTATTGTCAAGAATAATTATGGTGCGTGAATATTTTAAACCCAAAATATTTTCTAAATAACGAAATATGAAGTTATTAGTGGAGAAATCCCGTCTGGATGACAGCAGACTGACGCTCCTAAATTATACGACAGGTCCGGACCACTCGTAAATTTTGTTCGTATCTGAGAAAAATCCTAGGATACGAAAACATTGTTGGATGCCACAAATGATCCTAAATCACTCGTACGCACAGTATAAGCACAAATCTGTGCGTACGAATGGTTCGTGCATGAGGGCCAATGAGCCCAATGACAGAGTTGGCAACGTTGAATGGTAAGAATTGATTCCCCCCCCATATCACTTTAGTTTGTCAAAAACAGTTTGGTGATTTAGTGCATTAATGGGCATTTCTATCCTGGAAATACGAATAGCTGTGCATTAGCCACCGCATGCTAGCGCCGCATGCTAACGTTAGCATGCGGCGGCTAATAGCTTCACATTGTCCGTGTCGAGGCCCAGGGGTTCTGTGTAATGGTTTAACAGAGTAACCGAGTTATCGACAGATCGAGTGCTTTGACTTCTATCGAGGCTTTTTTGTCCACCTCGAGTACCCGTAGTGACGTCATCACGTCGCGGTAACGTCAGTACGTCACATCACGTGATTAAAAACCGAGCGCGGGGTAGCTTTTAGCTTTTAGTAGACGCTACAAAATGTATTCCTTTGTGCGCACGGATGTATGGAGCTGGTCCAGTCTTGTCAAAAAGGTAAAACAGTTTATAATTTTATAAATTGCGCTACTCATTGAAACATCCTGTTGACTTTCTTTTCTCTGACCACCGTAGTAGATTGTGACAGCAGAGGGCAGTTGCATTGCAGGTCACATATATAACACGGCCGAAACGGCTTCATCTCTCTCGTTTCACAAAGAAAAAGAAACAAATATTCATCTCTCTAGAGCTATTAAAAACCTATAAACACAATCTCTAAAAGTAAACCTAAATTGCACAGCACTGCAGGCGGTGGTACGGTGTGGCTGTGGCCCCATTTGTTTTTTAAGTTTCGGTTCAGCGCCTTACTTTCACTTTTAATATTAATAATAACTAATAGTTTTGTTTTTCCTGTGACTTATCTGCAGTATGATAAATGATAGGAGCATAATAAATGCTCCCAATGTTTTGTTGGTCTTTTTTTTTCTTTTTGTAAAGACGTTTTTATGCATTTATATTTATTTATTTTGCATCATAAGACACTGTGACGTCATTGACTAATCGAGTACCACTCGAGTTTTTTTTATGTTAATGTCGAGCTTAAAAATGATGTACTCGTTCAACCCCTAGTTCTGTGTTTATCTGTGACTTATCACATCAAACTGAAGGTTAAGTCTCAAAGTGTTTAGTAGAAAAAATAGCCTAATTAGAATAACCTACAAAAGTATTCAGACCAAATGTTAATAAATTATTGTGATTTTATAACTGTATATCTCTGGAACTGCTCATTTTAAAAGGATCTAAGTATCAAATTGTTTTTTTTTTTTTTTTGTTTTACAAATCAGCAATGTAAAAAAGGTGTTGAGGTAATTATGACCAAATGTAACTTTGTCAGTTTGATGTGATGAAATGTTTTTTGTTTACAATATAAATGAAGCTACACAATACTGTATGAGGGACAACCGTGGCCCGACTTACGTCATACCTGGGAGCGAGAGCAGGCGGGGGGAGGGGTGTCAAAAACACCGGATGAGATTTTTTTCACTTTGCAAATGCTAAATTTCAGTTAGGATGAAATTTTTTGACTTGTGAAAATTTCTTAACAAGCTTATTTTATGCTTTTCATTAGACTACTATTAGCTTAAAAACACTTCATTTCTCCTTCAAATAATTTTGGTTGCTTAGGTGTTCAGCACCGTTTTCTCCAGCGATTACCAGTAGTGTTCTGCTTAGACTAGTTTTTGTGGTAGGTTGAATAGCTATTTACCGTAGTAGATTACGTTAATCATGAGTCACAGAGCGAAGCATCATGAAGTCCTGTGACGATCACGCAATCCGTGTGTGTGTTGAAAGCAAGCCAACATCTATGAATCGCCATCTGGTGGTTGACTCTTGTACTACAGCAAGAGCTGCACATTCTAACAGGAGCTGGGTACAGAATTGTGGGCATTCGCAGAATACACACCGGCGTGTCTTATTTATGATCAAAATTGTATTTTATTTTAAATGTACTATACACAGCCGTGTATAGCACCTAACTATACAGTTAGGTGCATTCTATAGACTGTCAATTACGGTAAGTAAAAAACAATATTTTGTTAGCTGCTCTGGAGATTGCCTTCTATGCATACAGCTAAATTAATACGATATTCACAGCCTGATTACGAGCTGTTTCTGTCTCCGCTTGAGATGAGGAAATCCTTACGTAGTTTGAGGTGGATGGCTGGAGGTCTGGACATGATGTAAGGTCCTCTTTTCTCCACCGGCCTGATGCCTCCATCTGTGGTTTTGGGTCTCGTGCTGCTGCCTGGTCCCTGAAATTTGAAAAGGTGAAAATAAAAAAACTGACTGATGTCCATGCATGGAAGACGAATGGATGAGAATAAAATCAATGGTTTACAAAATAAAAGCTGTCCGAGCCTTGAGACCCTAAATATTGCTGTTGATAAGCCAGTGAAACAACCTTTACCTTTTTTCTTAATTTAAGACTAAATTTAGGTATGCTACTACTACTGAGACAGGTGAGTTCATATATTTGACTCAGAATAAAGTCTTCAGAAGTCACATCAGACATATAGAACTAATTTAAAGGAAAGTGGGAATTTAGTCTAAACTCTTACATTCTGAGCAACTTTCACTGCAGACCAGAAAGTGTTTTATGAAGCCCCGGAAACAGGATAATCTGACCCCGTCATCCAGAGATGTTTGTGTCTTTTATTCCTCTAAAACTTTCTTAAGTTGGTTTAAGGTTTGTTAGACTGTTTGCAAGTTTTGCTTGGCTGTTTTAAGGTTTGTACGGTTCTTTTCAAGTTTGTTCAGCTGATTTTAGGTTTAAAATAGCTGGATTGATGTCCCGTAGGCTGGTTGAAGGTGTGTTAGGTTGTTTTTAGGTTTTCTTTGCCAGTTTTTAAAGGTTTGTTGTTTTTTAATTATTATTTGATCCGTGCTCTTTGCAGCATTTGGTTTGTTTCAAAGTTTTTTCTGTGCTCATTTTACTTGTTTTGTTCACACACACACACACACACACACACACGTCTACTTTTTTTTTCTGCACACTAACGGTTTTAATCTAATTTCAACTTTTTTTTTCTTTTTGCATTTTCCAATAATTATTTACTTTTGGCTCTTTGTGCTTCTTGCAGCTTCATCTTTCAATTTTTAGGTATTAATGTATTTCAAGTACGGTAAATTCATTCAACCTTTATTTAGTCAGGTAAATCTTTTGAACCTCATGGGCTCATTTACGAAAGCGACCTGCTAAAACTAAAGAACAATGAATAGCAGTGGTAGAATTTCCTTAAACAATAAACAAACAAACAATAAACAATAGAAAACAAAAGAGAGAAAAAAACAAAAGAGAGTTTTTTTGTTTTGTTTTTTTTTTATTATTTTTTTTTTTAACAAAGTATCAAAAAACTAGCAAAACATTATAAGGTAGACGTATAAAATCAAAAGCAGCAGTCACATCATAAGCAGCTTTCTGCAATCAGCGTTCACACTGAATTTTCGTGGGAACTTTTTTTGAAATATAATAATGATATGAATTTAATGGATTATGAAAAGTCTATCTTTAAATCAAATTGATTTCCAAAATTATTTCAAGACCCCAACTTGGATCCAAACGACCCCCAAAGGAGCCAAACCTTGGAGACTACTGACATCACGTGATGAATAACGTTAAGTTTTAAGGTTGACAAGACTAAATAAAAATATAATTAAAAGGGAACAGGTCCATTTGTTTGAGCCTCATTGTGTCAGTCTCCAGGGATAAACTTGTAGATTTTACGAGTAAATGTAGAAGTGGAAACTAAAAAAAAACCTCTGGGGACAATCATAAGAAAAATAAACGTCACAAGTCACTCATCTGCAATTGAAACCACTCTTAAAGCACCCTGAAGCCATAAGTCTCTTTTTATCTCTGTCATTTTTTGAAGAACGTCAATCACAAACAAGCTGTCAGTCATGCTAAGCTAACTAGCCCTGCCTTCCTGTTTGTTAGCTAAGCTCCTGTCAAACGACAAAAACCTGTTGTTCCTGTGGAGAATCCAGCAGGGCGTCTTTTTCCGGCTCCTCCATGATGTCGTTCATCATCTTGGCTCTATTTGTCACAGTTTACAGCCCGACTCAGACATGACAGCCGTCCTTTTCAGGCACAGTGAGGCACTTCTTCTGTTAGCCAGCAGGCTAGCTTCAGTTAGCTGAGGTTTGTGCTTCCGGTATAGAACCTCCAAATTAAAACCCAGAGCCCCAGATGATTGTGTGATCACGATCCTGTTTGTATTTATTATTAGTCCGGGTTCTTTTGTACGGAAGAGCATTGCATTCACCAAATAATTTTTTTTGACTCATCATCTCATACGTATGAGATCCTGATCTCATAATTATGACATATTATCTCATAGTGAGATAATATCTCATAATTGTGAGATAATATCTCATAATTATGACATATTATCATGTCATAATTATGAGATAATATCTCATAATTATGACATATTATCATGTCATAATTATGAGATATTATCTCATAATTATGAGATATTATCTCATAATTGTGAGATATCTCATAATTATGAGATCAGGATCTCATAAGTATGAGATGATAAGTCAATTTTTTATTTATTTGGTGAATGCAATGCTCTTCCGTACTTTTAACTATTCTGTACGCTTTTTGGCATCTCGTTCCACATTTTTGTGCTATTTCAACAAACCATGTTTGAACATGTATAATGATAAATTTTTCAAAAAGCTAAGTTGCACCAAGTCACAGTTTTGGTATTGGTGCAATTTTAGCTTTTTGAAAACAAAACAAAACAAAAAAGCCTTTTCTGTCATTCTTTCCTCGTAGCAAAGGAATTTAGGTAATTTTACATCCTTCAAATATTCAAATTCCTGTATATAATACTCCTTTCACATTTTGTTCTGATTCATCTTCTTTCAGCTTCCTTGGGCAAATTTAAACTTGTTTTCCAGCTATTTTCAGCAGTTTTTTTTTTTTAGCTGTGTTGCGCTGTATTCTGCAAACTACTACATAAGTGAGCTTCTTTGAACTTCTTTCTGCTAATTTCTGCAAGCTTAAACTATTTCAGCTGCTACCCTGATGTATGCTCAATAATCCAGGTAGAGCCCTCTGTCAGTTACAAAATTGAAACTAAATTTATGACAATTTTAATAGAAAACTCGTTTCTGAATCAAAAATCGTTTCTGAATCGAAAAATCGATTTTGAATCGAATCGTGACACAAAAAAATCGGAATCGATTCTCCAGACACAGAGATTTGCACCCCTAGTATACAGTATAACATTGTGTATGTATACTGTAGTGTATACACACTGTGTATACAGTATATACATACATACATGTTGTATATACATGCTGTATATACTGTACAGTATATACAGTATATAATACTAACTGTATATACTGTACAGTATATGCATGACACACACACATTGTATTTAATATACATAATATTTGAACACTGCAACATTGTCAGACTAGCATTATCAGTTTGTTTTGATTTTAGGTCCCCCTTTATTCTCATGTGAATAAAGCAGTGGGATGTTGTCTGTACAGAAAATATCCCATAACACAAGTTAATCTTTTGGGTATTACTACATTTGTTCTATTTAATTGTTTCTTTTATCAGGAAGGCCTGCACACAAGTCAAACACAGACTGGTCTCCTACACTGAAGTTGACAGGCACACTTACTCTGAGAAATCAAAAAAGGCGTTCAATACAGAACAACTGGACTTTATTTGTAGCAAACAAGACGTTTCGCTTCTCATCCGAGGAGCTTTATCAATTAGTGAGGAGACAGTGAGAGGGCGAAGTTATAACAGGATAAGCCATAGACACGCACCAACATATGTAAATTGGAAACTAACACCCCCACATACTTGGGATAACACGTACCTGTGACCCATTCAAAGTTCAGTGTGTGAAAACAGAGCTTACAGAAAACACACACACATCCTACTGTATGTAAATTGACAAGTCACACTTCACACATTTGATAACAGGGACCTGTCAAAGTCTTTGGTAGTCTAATTCACAAACAAGGCTCCTCTGTTCTCATCAGGTGTGAGACGCCTGGGAACCAAACCCAAGGCCGCACCATAAGTTTTAGAAAGTTGAAATCTTAGACCTCCTCCTCTGTTTAACGATGGTTTCTCTCTTTTTACATAAATCGCCTCCTTCACACCTCTCTCAAACCACCTGTGCTCTCGGTCCAAAATATGTACATTCTGGTCCTCAAAAGAGTGTCCCTTGTCTGTGAGGTGGAGGTGAACAGCTGAGTTTTGTCCAGAGGAGGTGGCTCTCCTGTGTTGAGACATTCTTCTGTGGATGGGCTGTTTAGTTTCTCCAATGTATAGGTCTGGACAGTCCTCGCTGCACTGGACTGCATAAACTACACCACTCTGTTTGTGTGTTGGTGTTTTGTCCTTAGGGTGCACCAGCCTCTGTCTGAGAAAGTCAGCAGCAGAGGAACAGCAGGTAACCAGCACAATAATTCAAAAATATTAAAGTAAATCTAAGGTAAAATTACTGAAATCAATATAAAATTGAACATTTATCTTTGTGAATGAGTAAAAATGTTAGGAGCAACTGTATTTATTTTTTCTACTTTGAGTAGCAAACTTGGAGTCTTATTTTAGACTTTGTGATGAAAACATGGCAGTGTTTACTGATCTTTTTTTTAAAGGTACAGACGAGTGAAGGGCTGAGTTCCATCCAAAGAAAAGATCCTAGACCTGGGTCCAGTCTTGGATTCCTGAGGGGTTGGCTGCTCCAATCAGGCGGTCCCACATGACGAGGAATCTGTTCCAGTTTGTTTAAAATCAGAAACTGCACTGGTCTCCATCATTCCTTGTTGAAGAGTGTTTTTGATCTGGTATTTATTCTGTAGCCAAATCATTTTCATTAAAAGACATAAAATCACCCAGTTCTCATATTGTATTCAGTTTCAACTGTTTTGAATTTATAATTATAGCTTTTACTCTAAACTTTATCAGTCTCCTTCTGGAGGAGGAACCATACAGCAACATGCATGTTTTTATGTTTTGTACATGTCAGTAAAACACTAAACTGGTAAGTTGCCAAAGAACAATCACTACATCAAGGTTTTATTTATGTGCAGTAGAATAATGTCTAGTAGAGGTGACATCACAATGAAACTACTTCTCATTATTAGACATTAAACAACGTATCTTACCGGTAATTATTGAAATAAAGAAGGTGAAACTTGGTGCAACTGTTTTATTCAAACTCACAGCAACACCAAATGTACTTGAAAAGCAGATTTATTTATAGAAAATTATATTTTCACTCATTTATTGTTGTGGTACACGACTGCACACAACTTCTGGACGAAGTGGAGTTTCATCCATCTCTGGACAAAGTGGAGTTTCATCCATCTCTGGACAAAGTGGAGTTTCATCCATCTCCTGGGAGTACCTTACACAGAAATACAACACAAAGGACGAAAACAATTAAAATGCTTTCAGGGTTTAAGGCAACATTCTGGAGTAAAAGGAGTTACCAAATTCAGTTACCAGTCCAGTGCAGCGAGGTCTGCTCAGACCGTTACATTGGAGAAACGAAGCAGCCCATCCACAAAAGAATGTCTCAACACAGGAGAGCAACCTCCTCTGGACAAAACTCAGCTGTTCACCTCCACCTCACGAACAAGGGACACTCATTTGAAGACCAGAATGTGCAAATTTTGGACCGAGAGCACAGATGGTTTGAGAGAGGTGTGAAGGAAGCTGTTTATGTTAAGAGAGAAAAACCTTCTCTCAACAGAGGAGGAGGTCTGAGATTTCAGCTTTCCAAGACTTATAACTCAGTTTTGGGACTGATTCCGAAACGTTTTACACCGGATGGGAACAGAGGTGTCTTGTCTGTAAATTAGACTAACAAATTTCTTTGAGAAGCCTCTGTTTGTTGGTTGGGAGTTGTTTTTTGTCAATTTACATACAGTGTTGTGTCTTCTGTCAGAGACCTCAAGGGAACCCCCTACTGTTAAGGTGTGATCTGTCAATTTACATGTATGTGTTACCTCAGCTTGAAATTTACATATGATGGTGCGTGGTTCTGTTATAACTTCAAACTTCTCACAGTTTGTTCATGGAATTGAGAAAGCCTCCTGGATGAGAGTCGAAACGTTTTCTGTTACAAATAAAGTCCAGTTGATCTTGTATTGAACGCCTTTTTTTTTTCATTCAACCTTTATTTAGTCAGGTAAATCTCATTGAGCCTCGAGGGCTCATTTACAAAAGCGACCTACTACAAACTAAAGAATGATGAACAGCAATGGTAGAATTTCCTTAAACAACAAACAACAGAAAGAAAAAAAAACGTAGGAGAGGAAAGTGAAATGCAAAGTATCAAAACTAGCAAAACACCACAAGGTAGATGTACAAAATCAAAAACAGGAACATATCTGCAATGGTTTTTGCCAGGTTTCCAAAAGATTTTTAAAACCATTTAGGGAGGTCAGGGCCGAGAGCTTCAAATCTTTTTGTAAGATATTCCAGGAAGCAGGAGCAGAGTAGGAGAAGGCCCTTTTTCCAAGTTCAGTCCTCACTGACGGAACACTGCAGGTAATCATGTCCTGAGAGCGCACACTGTAGCTGCACTCACGTAAAGACATGTAGGAGGAGATGTATGAGGGCAGCAGACCGAGAAGTGATTTAAAGATGAAAATGTACCAGTGGAAAAGTCTGCGTGAGGTTAATGATGTCCAGTTAACCAGTGAATACAGGGTGCAGTGGTGGGTACGATAATCACAGCCAGTTATGAATCTTAGAGCACCATGGTAGACAACATCCAACATCCGCAGGGTGCTTGTAGGAGCATTCATGTAGAGAATGTCACCGTAATCAATGGAGGGGAGGAAAGTCACAGATACAAGGCGTTTCCTAACATTCAGTGTTAGACATGATCTGTTTCTGAAAAAGAAACCCAGTTTAACTTTCAGTTTCTTTACTAGGTTTTCCACATGGAGTTTAAAAGAGAGCTGTGAATCAACCAGTATACCCAAATATTTATAGGAATCAACAAACTCAATTGGGACACCATTTAGGGGTGTAACGATACACAAAACTCTCGAGACGAGACGAGACAAATTAGAGTTTGTGAGAGTGAGACGAGATTTTAATATTAGTTCAAGAAAACTTCAAAGATCGGTTTTATGCCACAAAAAGGCTTTTATTCTGTTTTAACATGTATTACAAACTCAACTGATGTCTTCATTTTACTGATTGAATCTCCTTAGACCTTAGAACGTTCAACTTCGTTTAAAAAAAATAGATATTCACGCAGGACTTTCCAAAAATTGAACATAAATATCTAGCCTGGCCCTCGCCTTCCTGCACAGCTCCGCTCAATTCTCATTTCCCTTCACTGCACAGTCTGGGACTGCACCCACCCACAAGGATTTCTCCGGTAGATTTTTGTTCGGACCAATCAGAGAACAGAAGGGGTGGAGTTTTGGACCCTAACCCACGCCCCCACCAGTCCCAGCGCGCAGAGCCCTATAAAAGGGCTCTGCCAGCGCTCAGTCAGCGAGCAGCGGCATGTTCTCATTCAAAGCGATGCAAAGCGATGCAGGATTGTTTTATATGTGACACAAATTTATTAATTTCCCCTTCTTAATCCCTTATCTGGAGTTTTCTTTTGTTTTGTTTTTTCCCAAAAGTTAAGTAATCGCTCCCTCGTCCTCCTTCTCCTCCACCCTCCTGCTGAGTAAAATGAACACGGAAATGCCTCAGGTTGTCACGAGAATTAAACTCGGGTTTTAGTTGCTGACCGAGTCCCATCAGATTTTCTGGTGTTTTGGTGAGCTGGACCAGCGATCCATGGTTTGATTTTATTGTATTAAAACGTTTTATAACATAAACACAGAATTTGCGCAGCGAGAGAAACGCTGCAAGAGGCGGAGCAGCTGTCAGTCCACCAGAGCACGGCATCATTCAAAGCGATGCAAAGCGATGCAGAACTGTTTTATATGTGACACAAATTTATTAATTTCCCCTGCTTAATCCCTTATCTGGAGTTTTTTGTTTTTTTTCTCCCAAAAGTCAAGTAATCGCTCCCTCGACCTCCTTCTCCTCCACCCTCCTGCTGAGTAAAATGAACACGGAAATGCCTCAGGTTGTCACGAGAATTAAACTCGGGTTTTAGTTGCTGACCGAGTCCCTGCAGATTTTCTGGTCTTTTGGTGAGCTGGACCAGCGATCCATGGTTTGATTTTATTGTATTAAAACGTTTTATAACATATAAACACAGAATTTGCGCAGCGAGAGAAACGCTGCAAGAGGCGGAGCAGCTGTCAGTCAAGTTCACCAGAGCACGGGGGGTGGCTCTGAGGGGAGGGAGCAGAATGCTTTCCCTGTTCAAAATATCCAATGGTTTTGTTCCTAAGCAGAGGCCACGCCTCCAGCAAGAAACGTTTTTCAATGGGAAAAGTCCAGACCCTAGTACGAAGCGAAGTGAAGGACAAGGGTCTGGTTTAAACCAGGCTAATAAATATCCGCATCAGCACTGAATCTGCAGCCGTCACTCACCAGTGTTGCCAGATTGGGCGGTTCACCGCGATTTTCCTTCTGACTTTTGCGGGTAAAGAGTGCTTTGGGTGGGTGGGACTCTATCTGGCAACACCGGTCACACCGGTGTTTACACAAGTGTGTCTTTACATCCGGGGCAGCGTCGGCAGCGCCGGGACCCTCCATCAATGTAGAGGCGTCTGCGGCACCGGGACCCTCCATCAGTAGTTGGGGCGTCTTCTATAGCAACTTCATCCGGCGAAGCCATGCTGTCCGTGACGCTGACTTGCTAGGGGCTGCTAGCATTAGCGACTCGCGAGACAACGTTACCTCTCAACGAGAGATATCGCGGGAGTTTAATATTGCGAGATCTCGTACAACGAGATCTCGTTACACCCCTAACACCATTTGAGGATAAAATCAGAGGAAGATCTGCTGGAACCGACTTCCTACTTGAAAAAAACATCCCTTTTGTTTTTTCAGCATTTAGTACAAGTTTGAGATGGAACAAATCAGACTGGATGATGTCAAAAGCGGATTGCAGTAACTGGAAAGCCTTAGCAACTGTTTTAGCTTGACAGTAAACAACTGTGTCATCAGCATAGAAATGTAAGGATGCATCAGGGATGCTCTGACCTACATGAGCTATGTAAATTGTAAAGAGGGTTGGTCCTAAGACTGAGCCTTGTGGTACACCATTTTTAACCGTTAAATAACTGGAAGAAGTACCATTGTGCTGAACACATTGCTTCCGATTGGACAGATAATTAGAAAACCAACCAATGGTGTGATCAGAGAACCCAATTTCTGAGAGCTTATGACACAAGATGTTATGATCCACTGTGTCAAAAGCTTTAGACAGATCTAAGAAAAGTGCAGCACAATAATTCTTAGCATCCAATGCTTCAACAACGTCATTAAGAACCTTCAAAGAAGCAGTCGTTGTGCTGTGTTTTTTCCTGAAACCAGATTGATGGAGAGGTAAGATGTTAAATGAGTCCAAATAATTTTTGATCTGAGAGTTTATCAAATTTTCTAGAACCTTGGCTAAAATGCAGAGTTTAGAGATTGGTCGATAGTTGTTCAGTGCGGTGGGGTCACCTCCCTTCAGCAAAGGAAGAACAAAGGCTGTTTTCCAAGCATCCGGAATGGAATTTTGGCTTATGGACAGATTAAAGATGTGGGTCACAGGGACTGTGATGATATGAGCAGCCAGCCTTAAGAAATAAGGTGGAAGTTCATCTGGACCAGCAGATTTTTTAGGATCAAGATCATTTAGCAATTTATTTACCTCACTGACTGAGAACGGAGAAAATGAGAAGGTGTGATTAACTGAGGATTGGCTTGTAGGAGGGATTTGATTTGTAGAAGTTTGGTTATTAGATGGAGTGGATGATTTTCCATTTATAACTGTGTCAAATAATGAACTAGAAGCAACAAAATGTT
Source organism: Garcialebias charrua (assembly GCA_038048925.1). Taxonomy (NCBI): domain Eukaryota; kingdom Metazoa; phylum Chordata; class Actinopteri; order Cyprinodontiformes; family Rivulidae; genus Garcialebias; species Garcialebias charrua. The sequence continues at coordinate 8,011 of JBBPBX010044320.1, read as the reverse complement.
TGTTGAAACAGTTTAGGATCTCGTGCTTATTTGACACAGGAACAGAGTCAACAAGAAGTTGTGATGGAAGGTCAGATGATTGGGGGATGCCTGAGAGAGATTTGATGGTTTTCCAGAATTTTTTGGGATCGTTTAGATTTTTGGAGGTCTGAGATAAGAAGTAATTACGCTTTGCGGCTTTGATGGCAGTTGTGCATTTATTCCTCAGCTGCCAAAAATTCATCCAACGCCTTTTTGATTTATCATGTCCTGGACGACTGAGAATCTTCACCAGCATATTGCTTTTCATTTTGGGAAGGATACCCTAAGAGCTGTGCGGGAGTTCGAGAAGATGTCAAGGAAGTTGGCAGACTACAGGAACCATCTCCGTTTCAGTCTGAGATGCAGACAAGAAAAACTCATCCCCATCAGTTTAAAACTCAACTCGACAATTAAAGGACAAAGAGCTGAAGGAATCCTCCTTAAAGCTCAACACAAGCTTCTCAATGAGAGAATAAGACAGATCAATTTCACCATTGAAGCTCTCTCACTCAAAATGGATCAGAGCCTCCAAAAGCTCTCTACTCTTTTACCACCACCTCTGTTGGAAGAAGTGTCTTGCTTTGTTGAAAAGGCTCAGCTATCACAGCATCAAAAAAGCAAGGAACGTCAAAAAAGTAAGTTTCTAAAATTACAACAAAGAGCGGTTTTCTCATCACAAGTCATCAGTCAAGATAAAGAGTTTGACGCCAACACAAATACTCAGGAACTGTGGGTTAGAAATTTGTCTAACAGGACCTTGACACAACCTGAGAAAAATGTGCTGGCAAAAGGACTAAATTTTGCCATCTCCCCACAAGAAATACCTGTTGTGGAACTAATCACAGCCACTGAATCTGCGATTAGGAACAACAACTTGACAGAAACAGAGGCTGAACAACTTCGGATGAAAATATCAGCTACCCTCTCCAGTGCCAAACTGCCTCCCTCAAATCTTACACCGCAGGAAAGGAGAGCCATAACATCACTCAGCCAAGACCAAAACATCACCATTTTACCAGCGGACAAAGGAAGATGCACAGTAATACTCAACACATCTGATTACCAGGAGAAAATAACCACACTACTGAGTGACAGGAACACCTATGAGCCCCTGAAGAGGGATCCAACTAACACCTTTAAAAAGAAAGTCACTGATTATCTGCAAAAACTCGAAAAGGAGAAAACAATCAATCGATCATTGTATTATAGATTATACCCGGGTGAGGCCACTCCCTGTCTGTATGGACTTCCAAAAATACACAAAGAAGATACACCTCTCAGACCCATCGTGAGCAGCATGAACTCAGTGACATACAATGTTGCTAAACATCTGGCTGGTATTTTAGCTCCTCTGGTTGGAAACACACCTCATCATATAAAGAACTCCATTGATTTTTCCAACAAAGTTCAACATTTGAAGCTGACCCCGGGAGAAACTCTTGTATCATATGATGTGACTTCTCTGTTCACATGCATACCCATTTCTGAAGCAGTAGAAACCGTCAAAAAACGACTGCTACAGGACAAGGATTTGGGCAAAAGGACCAACTTCACCCCAGATCACATCTGCACTCTGCTGGATCTCTGCCTCTCCACCACTTATTTCAAGTTCAATGACAGATTTTATAGACAGAAGCACGGCTGTGCCATGGGATCTCCAGTGTCACCCATTGTTGCAAACCTCTACATGGAGGAAGTGGAACAGAGAGCCCTTAACTCCTATGAGGGGACAACTCCAAGCCATTGGTTCCGTATGTGGATGACACCTGGGTCAAAATCCAAGCCAGGGAGGTGGAAGCGTTCACCAGACACATTAACTCAGTTGATAACAACATCAAGTTCACCAGAGAGGATGCTAACGATAACAAGCTGCCTTTTTTGGACTGTTTGGTGCATATGGAGGGAGAGGACAGTCTCAACATTGAAGTTTACAGAAAACCAACCCACACAGACCAATATCTCCTGTTTGACTCTCACCATCCACTGGAGCACAAACTTTCTGTCATCAGAACTTTACAGCATCGGGCAGAGCACATCCCCACAAGGACAGAAGGGAAGGAAAAGGAACAGAAACACATCAACAAATCGCTGCAAACATGTGGATATCCCAACTGGGCTTTTGTCAAGTCAGCAAGGAAATCTGCTAAACACAATAATGAACAGAAAAAGTCTAACAGACGGAAAAACATTGTCATTCCTTATGTTGCTGGAGTCTCAGAGAATTTCAGAAGGATTTTCAACAAACACAACATCCCAGTACATTTCAAACCCAGCAGGACTCTCAGACAGAGGCTGGTCCACCCTAAGGACAGAACCCCGACACACAAACAGAGTGGTGTGGTTTACGCAGTCCAGTGCAGCGAGGTCTGCTCAGACCGTTACATTGGAGAAACGAAGCAGCCCATCCACAAAAGAATGTCTCAACATAGGAGAGCAACCTCCTCTGGACAAAACTCAGCTGTTCACCTCCACCTCACGAACAAGGGACACTCATTTGAAGACCAGAATGTGTAAATTTTGGACCGAGAGCACAGATGGTTTGAGAGAGGTGTGAAGGAAGCTGTTTATGTTAAGAGAGAAAAACCTTCTCTCAACAGAGGAGGAGGTCTGAGATTTCAGCTTTCCAAGACTTACGCCAAAAATACACTACATGTGGTCCGGCTCCGCCCCGCTCCGCAGGTCGCAGCTGAGCGAGTCCAGTTTCCACTTTCTCCGCTCAGCTCAGGTCCGCATGGATGCGCTGCTCCGAGACGCATGCGCGGGAATTGCGAGATCGCGCGATAAATCAAGTGATAAATAAGTAAGTCAGAACAAAACAATTCATTCGGTGGAAGAAGGAGAACAACAGTAGAGACTGCTGCCTTGATCTTCTCTCGTAAATGAGCGACAGGACATGGTTTGAGCAACAGGAAGTGATGTATTACATTTCAGAATAAAATACTTTATTTATTTATTTATTTATTGTATTGCGTTTGTAGGCGTAGTCATAAATGATAGTTTGACAGCATTTTTGTACAAATAAATCCGTATAGAGCTAGGATTAAGTCCGCCCGTGGTGATTTTATTTTGTAAATACGGAAGTTGTGCTCGTTCCTTTTCCTGTTGGTGCGACGTAATCTTCAAAAGTTGACTCCGCACATCTCCGGCGTCCGGCAGAAATAGAAAAATTTCTAATTTTGACGGACTGCCGTCCGCTCTCCACAGCTCGCCGCCGCAGTGCGGAGCCAGTGTAAATTCTGTCATTGATTATAATGGGTGCGTATTTGCTGCGGAGGTCGGACCGGAGCGGGGCGGAGCCGGAACGCATGTAGTGTATTTTTGGCATTATAACTCAGTTTTGGGACCGATTCCGAAACGTTTTACACCGGATGGGAACAGAGGTGTCTTGTCTGTAAATTAGACTAACAAATTTCTTTGAGAAGCCTCTGTTTGTTGGTTGGGAGTTGTTTTTTGTCAATTTACATACAGTGTTGTGTCTTCTGTCAGAGACCTCAAGGGAACCCCCTACTGTTAAGGTGTGATCTGTCAATTTACATGTATGTGTTACCTCAGCTTGAAATTTACATATGATGGTGCGTGGTTCTGTTATAACTTCAAACTTCTCACAGTTTGTTCATGGAATTGAGAAAGCCTCCTAGATGGGAGTCGAAACGTTTTCTGTTACAAATAAAGTCCAGTTCATCTTGTATTGAACGCCTTTTTGATTTATCATGTCCTGGACGACTGAGAATCTTCACCAGCAGAGTTACCAAATTGTAACTTTTCACCACTAACTTTATTAACAAAGGCAGATCATAGTGGAAAATAAATAATATCAGTGACATTTACTATAATAATAATAATAATAATAATAATGAATTCAATTTATAACGCACTTTTCATTAATGAAAATCTCAAAGTGCTACAAGGAGCAACAGAATTAAATGACAATAAAACAAATAATAAAACAATTAAAATCAATAACAATATCAGCTAAGATCAAAAGTAGAATCATGAGGAGGTAGAGTATGCTTGGTCGAAAAGAAAGGTCTTCAAGTCGCTCTTAAAGTCAACCACAGACTGTGGGGCTCTTAGACAGTCAGGAAGAGAGTTCCACAGGCGGGGGGCAGCCACACTGAAAGCCCGGTCTCCCATGGTCCTTAATTTGGTTCTCGGAATGTGAAGGAGATTGCTGTTCTGTGACCGCAGCGAACGGGTGGATGAGTATGGAATGAGAATATCCTTCAGATAATCTGGTGAAGTTCCGTGTAAGCATTGATGTGTAATGAGAGCAGTTTTGTACTGAATTCTGTAGGCGACAGGAAGCCAATGAAGGTTATGGAGAATGGGCGTAATATGTTCAAATTTACGAACTCTCAACAAGATCCTTGCTGCACTGTTTTGAATATATTGAAGTTTCTGAAGGTTTTTGCCAGGGATTCCAATAAACAGGGAGTTGCAGTAGTCGAGCCTGGAGGAGACAAAAGCATGGACGAGCTTCTCAGCATCGGAAAAAGTTAGGGATGGGCGAAGTCTGGAGATGTTTCGAAGATGGAAGAAGCAAGTTTTAAACAGATGCTTAATGTGATTTTCAAATGTAAGATTGGAGTCCATTTTTATTCCAAGATTAGTAACAGAGGTGGAGAGGGGGATGTCTTGTCCAGAAAAGGAAAGTCTTGTTATAGGAGATGTTTGTACCTGGTGAGGGGTGCCAATCAGTATGGCCTCAGTCTTGGAGCAGTTTAATTGAAGAAAGTTCTGATTCATCCATGCCCTAATTGCCTCCAGGCAGGCAGAGAGGGCAGTGAGTGAAGATGGAGATGACAAGGTGGAAGATGAGGATGCTCCAGTCCTGATGTAAAGCTGTGTATCGTCGGCATAACAGTGAAAAGAAATGTTGAACTGATTAATAATTTGACCTAAAGGCAGCATGTAAAGGGAAAACAGCAGGGGCCCCAGAACCGACCCCTGAGGGACACCACAGGAGACACAGACTGTCTGGGACGTGGCGTTGCCAAGACTAACACATTCCAGCCTATTGGAGAGGAAAGATTTGAACCAGTCCAGGACTGTGTCGCAGAGACCGACCTCCACATGAAGACGGTGGAGGAGGATACTATGGTCCACAGTGTCGAAGGCTGCAGTGAGGTCAAGGAGGACAAGGATGGAGGGAGAGCCAGTGTCAGCAGCCAAGAGGACATCATTGGTAACCCTCAGCAATGCAGTCTCTGTACTGTGAGCTGCCCTGAATCCAGACTGGAACTTCTCATACAGGGAGTGTTGTTGTAGGTGATCCTGCAGCTGAGCAGCAACAGCTTTTTCCAGCACTTTAGACAGAAAAGGGAGGTGTGAAATTGGGCGGTAATTTGAAAAAATGTCGGGATCCAAATTAGATTTTTTCAGAAGAGGCCTAATGATGGCGGTTTTTAGAGGCAGTGGAACATGACCAGATTGTAGAGACTGATTTATTATTTGAGTGATAAGTGGGCCTATTGCAGAATGATTGGTTTTTATGAGAGAAGAGGGGAAAGGATCCAGGGCGCAGGATGAAGGCTTCATTTTCTTGATGATGGCCTCCACCTCACTCTGAACAACTTCGTCAAAGCTGTTTAGGGTCCCAGAATGCAGACGGGTGGGTGGCACACTGAGAACGGGGAGGTTGTGGAGCTGAGATCTGATAGTGTCAACTTTGGTTTTAAAAGATGAAAGAAACAGGTCGCATTTTTGAGCAGAGTCCTCAAGAGTTTGCTTAATGGGATTAAGCAGACGAGTGATTGTGGAGAAGAGCTGTTTAGAGTTTCCAGGGCAGGTGTTGATGATGTTAGAATAATATTTGGAGCGTGCTTCTTTAAGAGAATAGGCGTATGCTTTCTGATGTTCTTTATATGCCTGCTTATGCACAGACAGACCAGATGATTTTACACGTCTCTCAATAGCACGGCCAGTTGCCTTCATCTTGCGCAGCTCATCAGTGTACCAAGGAGCTGAGCGCGAGAAAGACACCAGTCTTGTCTTTAAGGGGGCGTGTAGGTCCAGGAGCTCCCGAAGAGATTGGTTGTAGTAATCCACAGAGTCATCTGCAGATGAATGATTGACAGCGGTCAGGGTGTGAAGATCAGCAGACAGAACATCAAGGGAAATGTTTTTAAGGTCACGGAACTGGATGGGTCGTTTTGGATTTGAAGCAGGCGAAGATGAAGGCACTTCCAGGGAGATGACCCTGTGGTCTGAGACACCCAGGTCATATACAGATAAGTTATTGATGAGTACAGTGTCTGTAATCACCAAATCCAGAGTATGCCCCCTGCTGTGCGTAGGGGCGTCAACATGTTGAGTGAGATTAAGAGAGTCCAGAAGAGACTTAAAATCTGTTGCCAGAGGTGAAGAAGAATTGTCCACGTGGATATTTAAGTCGCCAAGAAAAATAGTCTTCACAGGGGAGGTGCAGAAAAAAGTGAGAAGGTCATGCATCTCTGAGTTAAATGAAACATGCGGTTTGGGAGGTCTATAAATTAATATAACATTCATCAGGAGTGGGGCTTTGAAGCTGAAAGCCAGACATTCAAAAGAGGAAAAGTCCTGAGAAGACAGATGAGACAATTTTAAATTACTGCGATAAATTACAGCCAGACCACCACCGCGGCCAGTGCTGCGGGCTCTCTGCAGATAACTGTATCCAGAGGGACACGCCTCATTCAGAGAACTGAACACCTCTGGTTGGTGCCACGTCTCTGTAAGACACATGAGGTCCAAGTCCTTCTCCAGAATGTGATCATGAATTAAACATGACTTGTTGGATAGTGACTGCACATTGAAAAGTTCTAATTTAATACCAGTTGGAATAGGAGCTTTTTGAACCGGTTTAAGCAGACTGAAGTCCACTCCACGTTTTCCTCGCCACTTCGTGCGCAGAGGACTACAAAGGCCTACAGACGCAGCGTTCTGATGACGCCATCGAGGTGCGACACGTCTCTCAGTCCAGACAGCACTAATCGAATCAGAGTTCGCTTGAGAATAAACAGTTTTCTTTCGAGAGCTTCTATGGATGTAACGAGGTCTACGCAGAAGTCCCAGTTGTTTGATGGTGGAAATAGAAGGAGGAATGGAGCAGTTGTTAAGTTCAAACAACTGCGAAGCGGAATACGTCAACATCCACGAGCCGGTGGAGGCTAGCACAGAGCTAGCCGCTAGCAGCAGGCCCACGGCTCCGAAAAAGATATACAAGAAGCAGAGAGATGTAACTCGAACGAGCATTACCTTGAAGGAGTACAGGAGAGAGTCCAGAACAGTCCAGAGGACACAGGAAGTTGAGAGAGGCAGCAGGTAAGCGAACAATAAGTGCAGCTACGTGATACTCGAAGCTAAATTCGTGTTGAAGCTAGCGGGAGCTAGCAGCCCCTACTATTATTAAAATTCCGGTTAGACTAGTAAAGTTTTCTATCTAATGAATCCAGCAAACAAGTCAAATCTTGGCTTCGCCACGATCTCCCATCCTGAGCAAGCACAATGGCATCAGTGGAAAGGAAAAACTCCCTTTTAGAAGGAAGAAACCTCTAGCAGACCCAGGCTCAGGACAAGCGGTCATCTGCTTTGACCGGCAACTTATAATGTTTGCAGATCCACAACGCAGTCAGAAAAGACAGTTGCTCTAAAACTAACTAAAACACAAAACTTAATCACAGAAAGGTAGAAATGTCCGCGTCCGATTCACACAGGTGCTGTACACAGGCTTGCGCCTGCCGCACTCTGCGTTCAAGAAAGGTAGAAAAGTTCAAAGAAAGGTAGAAATGTCCGCGTCCGCTTGTACAGGTGCTGTACACAGGCTTACGCCTGTCGCACTCTGCAATCGAGAAAGGTAGAAATGTCCAACAAGGCTCGGTGAAAAAAAAACAGCAGAAAGTAATAAAAAAGGCTTCAAAAAGCAAAAAGTACGAGGAGCAGCGGCAGCCAAGGTGTGCCCGCGTCCACTTCCTCCACAGGTGCTCAGTCACTGACAGGTGCTCAGTCACTT